>JAYKAV010001223.1:3666223-3721375 GCA_035582835.1 Phoebastria nigripes
CCCCGCCGCCCGCCCCCGGGGCGGCGGGGGAGGCGCGCTCCTGGCCCTCCTCGGGGCCGCCCCCGTCGGGCTCGGGGCCGCGGGCCGCCTTCTTCACCTCCACGAAGGCGCTGCGCTTGGCCTCCCCCGTCTCCGGGCTGGGCGGCGCGAAGAGGCGGCCGCCCTCCTCCAAGCCGCAGTAGGAGCCGGCCGCCCGGTACTGCTGCTGCGGGGCGCACACCGGCTCCTCCTTGGGCGCCGAGGGCAGCCCCGGCCGCTCCGCCGGGAAGCGGCCCCGCGCCGCCGCCCCGGGGCCCCGCTCCTCCTCCTCGGGGTACCGCCGCTTGGCTTTCCCGGCCGACGCCTCGGGGCCGCCCTCGGGGGGCGCCGGCCGCCCCGGGGACCCGCCGTGGCCACCGCGGGAGTTTTCCAGCTCCCGCGCCAGGTTGTGGAAGTCCGTGGAGGGCTTGGTGCTGGCGGCGGCGCTGCCGCCGTCGGCCCCGGGGAAGGGGTGGTGGAGCGGCCCGCCGGGCTTGCAGTACTTGCCGGCCTCCTGCTCCTTACCGGCGCCGTCCTTGCCGCCGGGGGCCTCGGCGGCGGGGCCGGTGTCGGGGCCGTGCAGCCTCTTGGGGCAGCGGAACCGGAGGTGGGCGGCGAAGGGCAGCTCGAACTGGAAGCGCTGGCTGCACTCGGGGCAGGCGAAGGGCGGCGAGCCTGCGGCCGGGCACACCCRCACGCGGGACGGGACACACGGAGGCGGGGGCACCGTCAGCCGGGGCCGGCGACGAGGCTTCCCCAGGGGATTGAGGAAAGGGGGCGGGGGGTCCCGACGCCGGCCGCCTCCCCCCCCATCACCCCGGGCGGGGATCCCCGCCCAGCCTCCCCCCTCCACCCCGCCACGGCAGCCCCTGGTCACCCGGGGCCGTGGGAAGGGGGCGCGGGGCGGCCGCGCGGGGCACCCACCGTTGCTGCGGGCAGGGGCCCGGGCGGGGCTGAGCAGCAGCAGCTCCGTGAGCTCCTTCCCGTACCACACCAGCAGCTCCTCGTCCTTGGCGATGCGGCGCAGGGAGCGGTAGAAGAGCTGCCCGCTCTTGATGTAGGCCTCCAGGTTCTGCTCYTCCCGCTCCCGCGCCGACTGCACCAGCCGCAGCCACATCAGCCCCTCCGACGAGCCGTTGGCCGCCGACGTGTCCACCTGCAAACCCTGCTTTAATAAACGCGCACGGACGGACCGGCCGAGCGACCGACGGGGTGGGGCCGGGCAGCCGGCGGGAGCGGCAGGGGAGCGGCTTTGCCCTCGCCGGCGGCGGGGGAAAGCACCCCGGCGGCGGAGGGTCCCGCCCGGCTCGGCGGGGCCGTGGCAAGCAGCGGGCCGCCCGGCGGGGCTGCGCTCCGCGGCGGGGCTGCGCTCGGGCACCGGCCGTCGGGGCAGGCGGCTTTGCCCGGCAGATGAGCTGCTCTTACCCGAAATATGTAGGGGACGGTGCGCTTGTCAGTGGACTTGAGGGCGATGAAGGCAATGCTGTCGTACAGGGACGTGTGGCTCAGGACGCAGGGACCGAAAATGGCATTTTCTGGAATGTCGCAGGTGGTGTAAACGCTGGTGAAAATGTCAGTCAAGCACTGCTGGACCGTCTTGGCGTCCCCGTCCCATATTCCCCTCTGGACGCTGGCGTCCTCCATGCCTGCGGGCGGAGAGAGGGGCAGAGCGGAGACGTTACAGCCCGGCGGGGCCCCGCCGCAGCGCTGCGCGGAGATGCGGCCGCGACCCGCCGGGGAAAACAAAACAAAACAAAACAAATATAATTAACAAAAAATTTAAAAATAAATAAAAATAAAAGGCAGGCGGGCACTTTTACCGGTCTGGAAAAAAAAAAAAAAAATAAAGAAGGCGAGGAGCTCCGCGAGCGGGAGGCGAGGTGCGGGGAAGCTGTCGCGATGATTTATTTATCAGCGAGCCCGGCTGCGAGCGCGACGGGAGCCGGCTCCGGGCAGCAGCCGGGCAGGCGCGGGGGGGAAAGCCCAGCGGCCGGATCCGGTCACGGGCAGGAGCCGGACAAAAAGCGGCAGCCGTCTGCGGGCCTCCGCCCGAGGCGGGGAGCGGAGCTGCCGGCCGGTCCTCCCCCGAGCTCCGGGGCCCCTGCAAGAGCGGAGCCGGGCCCGTCTCCGGGCTGTGACGGAGGAGCAGAGCGAATGGGTTTCAAGTGGCTTGTCATTGTCGCTGATTGCATGTCAGCTCACCTCCCGCTCCGCTCGACAAGAGGGAACGTATGTCTGCTCATTACCATAATCCAGCACTTTCCCTCCGAGACTTTAATTAAAAGCAGCAAGCAGAGGTAATTATTTTTACCTCGACACGCTTATTTATGGAGGAGGGTGAGCCCCGGCTCCCGTGCTCTACGAGGGGACGGATGCAGGCGGAGGCGAGGCGGGCAGGGTGCCGGCAGCGGGCAGCGGGCAGCGGGACGGCGGCCGCCGGGCTGCCCGCGCCTCCCGCCGCGCTCCGCGATGCCGCGGCCGGGGAAGAAGCTGCGCGCAAGGCTGCGGGTGCCCTTGCCCTTTCCGACCCGATTAGTGTAAGGCTGCCTTCCCCCCACCCCATCTGGCACCGAAATCATTCATTTGGGGTTCGCTCGGGAATAAATCTGTGTTTCTCTCGGTGCGCCTATTTACACCCGAAGCCGCTCGCACCGCGCACGGCCCCGCCGAGCCGCCTTTCCCCCCCGCTTTCGGGAGACAACCGGCTCCCCGGCACCCCCAGGAACTTCGCCCCGCGGAGCGGCGGCGTGGGCGGCGGGGGGTCCAGGCCCCCCCCGGGAACGGGGGCCGGGGGGAGGGYGCTTTCGCTGCCTCCCCGCCGCCCCCTTCGTTACCGTGCTGCCCGGCGCATCCCTTCCCCGAAGGGATTATTTCGCGAAACGAAACAAACGGCAGCGAGCGGCCCCCGCCAAACTTTCCACCCGCCCTCGCCGGGCCCCGCACGGCCCCCCACGGCCCCGCATCTCCCCGTCTCCCCGGGTACTCCCCGGGTACCCCCCGTCCCCGCGGCGCTGCCTCCCCCCCCCGGCCGCCCTTTGTCCGGGCCGGGCGGCGCCGGGGCCGCTCCCGGAGCCGGAGCCGCCGGGCACCGCATCCCGGGCAGGGCCGCCGCGCCCCGGCCCCCGGCACGGCCATCTCCCGGCATTGTTCCCTCCTCCGGGGCTACCCCGCCGGCGCGGCGCGGCGCGGCTCCCCCCGGCCGGGCGCTGGGCCCGGCGGCGGAGGCGCTGGGGGATGGCGGGGCCCCTCCGCGGGTACTCACCAGGGAGAGTGGGAATATAATCCTCGCCCCGACAAGTGGCACAAAGACGGGCTCCGGCCTCCGCTGCCCCCGGCGCTATTGTATCAGTGCCGCTCCATGGCCGGGGAGGCGGCGGGCCGGGGGCCGGGGCGCGGGCGGCGGCGGGGAGCGGGCTGGCGAGGCGGGGAGGCGGCCGGGGAGGCGAGCGGTGCAGATGGACCCGATGCAGTGAGTGACTGGCACACAGACACACACTTTTTGTTTGCTGCACATAATCTGCCCAATGACGCGTGACAGCCCACGTCCCCTCCCTTTAACCCCTTCGGGGGCTGCCCGCTCGCTGCCTGCCCGCCCGCCCGCTCCTCACCTGGCCCCGCCGCCACCGGGCACCTGCGGGGAGGGGGGGGCCGGGGCGGGCCGGGGCGCATCCCCCCACCGACCCTTTCCGTGGCTGCGTGCGGGTTTGGGGGCCGCCGCTCCGGCTCGGCCTGGCAGGGGGTGCGGGGCGGGGAGCCGGGGGGGACCGACGGCCGCTCCGCCCGGCGCCGGGATCCCGGAGGCCGCCTTCCCGCTCTGCCCCCTCACCTGCCGGGCCGGGGGGAGCCCTCGGGCACGCGAATGAAACCCCTCCTCGCCGGGATAAAGGCAGGCAGGGATGCCCGTGCGGAGGGGGATTAAACGCCGGCCGTGCTCCGCAGACCCGGCCCTCCTGGGCTGCCGGCGGCCGAGGCGGGGAAGGCGCCCGGCGGCGGCCCGACGTGCGGGCGGACGGCGGGAGCGGGCAGCCGCGGGGCTCCCCGCCGGAGCCTTTCCCGGGCCGGCGTCCCCGCGCGGTCCGGAGCGGAGAGCACCGCCGACGGGGCGGCCCCGGCCGGGCTGCCCCCGCCCGCCGCAGAGCTCGCCTTTCCCGGGGCGCGGGGGCAGCGCGCGGGCTCGCACCCCCGCACACGCGGGGCTCGTGTATTTACGGACGCGCACGCAGATTTGGTAAGCAAAAGCATCCGCAGATGCTCTGTGCCAAAATAAGGTTTTTACCGCACGGAAAAGTGTTTACCGATTCGTCCCTTACCGCCGTCATTTCAGGTACAAAACAGATTTTTTAAAAAAYTAAAAATAAAATTTAAAGCCCCGTAAACTAAACAAAAGAAGAGACAAAGCGTTTTCCAGACGCGAACGGAGCGTTGTTTGCAATCAGAGAGTGGGCTGATAGTTGGCTTTCAAATTCACTTATCCTCTACATAATTACGATTTTCCTTGCATTAGGATTAAAGGCTGCATATAATATGCTTTCAACATTTATCTTATTAATTCGACAAAACACAGCGTCTCCTAAAACGGGGATTGTCATAACATTAAAAATATGGGAGTCCGTAAAAATTTGGATCTCAATTCCTGCTTCAAAGGGTTTTTTTTCCCCTTTTCCTGTTTTTTTTTCCTTTCTCCTTTTTTTTTTTTTTTTAAATGCTGCTGCTCTCGCTGTGTGATATAAATTGTCCGAATGACTGTCATTAGTAGGGGGAAAAGAAAACCTACGCGCTATTTTTATTCGCGAGAATTTTAAGGGACACGACGGTACATAAACTATCTCGAAATTGCTTCGACATTATCTCAGCTACCGAAATTCCCCGATACTAAAAAGGACCGTAGCGGCATTTATGAGCATTTATTCAGCCTCGGATGCTACCGTAAAAGCGAATCCCAGGCAACAGCGTCGCCTCAGCCCCGCAGAACAACACTTTCACGTACGGGGGCTTTTTCCTTTTAAGTTTATGCTTCCAAGTGCCACGACCGGGGAGCGCCCACAGCAAACCCCAACCGACCCCGGCTCCCCGGGAGAGCCCGGTGCCCGTGCCTGCAGCGCTGGGAAGCCCGCCGTGCAAAGCGGGCGGCATCAAAGCCCGCGGATTTGGGAGGCAGCCGCTCCCCGGGGCTCAGCGAAAAGCCGCACCGGGATTTTTGGGGGGGGAACGGTGAAGGTGCGCCCGGGCCCGATCCGGCTCCAGTCCCGCTGCGGGCCGGGGCCCCAGGCGGGGCGAAGGGGGCCCGGCCCGGCTCTGCCCGGCCCTAAGCGGGGAGAGAGCGGCTCCCCGGCCGCCAGCCCCGGCCGCAGCCCGGCGAGGCCTCCGGGCGCCCCGCGGGTGCACTGCCGCCCCTGCGGGGCCCTGCGCACGCCGCCTGCCCCCTCCTCCAAACCGCACACAAAATACCGCGTTATATATAGGCATGTTATATACGTTTATTCTTCCAGAAAACCTCCCGCGGAGAGCCAAGGACGACCCGGTCTGAGGAGCTCCAGCCGCCTTCACACGGAGCCCCCAGCAGCCAGCTACCCAACGCCGTCTCCCCGCTGCTTCCAGCCCCCCAAAAGCACAGCCCCGGCCCCGCAACACCCGGCGCCGCCGACGCCCCCCCGACGGCACCGGCCCGGTACGGAGGAGCCCGCCGACAACCGGCTCCCGGGGAAGGGGAGTCTCCAGCAGCAGCCGGGGCAGGACTGGGACTTGGGCTCGGAGGGGGCCGGGCAGGCGAGCTGGAGTCCCACGGCAAGCATCCCCCCACGCAGGGTCCGATGGCCGTCCAGCCCCGGGGCGGCGGCCCGGGCTCTGCCGCTCCCCAGCCGGGACCCCGATGGGGCGGCTGCGGGGGTTAAGGGGCCAGCAGGGTGGTGATGCTCGGCCACCACTATCCCTTAACCTCTCAGAGGGAAGTGCCAGTTTTCTGCCCGAGACGAGTTACCATGGGGATGGCTGCAAAGGACAGAGGATCTGTCTCTCTGAGAATGTCAGGGCACCCTCCCGGCTGCGCCGGAGGAGCCTTCTCTTTCCTCCCCGGATTTCACCCAGGAAGGCGAGGGGTAAAGGGGCCAGGTGAGACTGCAGAACCTGTGCTCAGAAACGCTCCTGCACCCCTTGGGAAACGCTGCCTCTAAGTTGTGACACGCGCCAGGCCTACGAATGTATGGTTTCTCCTCTGAGGAGACACATACACAGCCRAAAGTCAGCTCACAGGTGACTCTACTACAAAGTCACCCGTGAAATAAAATCGCTGAGAAAATACACAAGTTCCCAGAAGCGCACGAGCCCAGCCACAATCGTTCAGGCGGTGCAGGAGAACCGTGGGGAGGAGGGACGAAGGATGCTCAAAGCTGCCTTGCTCCCATCTCTGCCCACTGCTGTCAGAGGCAAGGCCGGCCTGTGGTCCTCGGGGCGGGGTGCACGCAAGGTGTAACGGAAAAGTGACTCAAAGCAAAATGTGGAGCCACAAGCTTTCCTGGTGCCTGGAGAAATGCAGGCAGAACGGTTCCCTTCCCCTGAGACAAACACTGCAGCTAGGCCTCTGTAGTGGAAATAAATCAGGGCCTCAGCTGAATGACAAATCATCCTTTCTGCATTTAACTGTTACCAGGCTTGTGGACGGTGCCTTTCCTCGGGAGGTCCTGTACCGGGGAGTCAGCAGCATCACTGCCAYGCTGCAGACCAGCGAGCGGCGGCACGGAGAAGCAGTATTTCTCCCACCGGTAATCCTTCCAAGCAGGCACGGGGATCTTTCTGGGACTCCTCAGCCCCACAACCAGCCAGGACACTTCCCCACCACCAGGCCCTTGCCAGGGCCGAGGCACGCCGGCAAAGCCTGTCCTATCTTGTTTCCAGCTCAGCTCCCAAACAAGCCYGCGGTCCCCATCCGTTCCTATTTCCGTCGACCCTTCAGCCGCATCTCGCTGACGCTTGCAGCGGCGCCTGGGACTCCCAGGTCAAGTCACCGCCACGCTACAAAACTGTGAAGCCCTTTTTGCCAGACGCCAGCTTTGGCTGTGGTTCACCCCAAGAAGGAGCAAACACTCCTGCTCCCCCAGGAGCCTCAGGCAGCCACAGTGGGACTCGGCATCCCTTCCCTACCCATTTTCTCACGAGTCAGAGATGCCGTAAGTGCCCCGGCTATTTCTTCAGCCCCCGATGGTGCTTGAAGTTCCCCTGTACTTCTTTCCGAGCAAACGCAGAAACTAGTTAGAAATATTAACTTGCGTATTCACCAAAGGGTCACAGAAATTTTTTTATAACTGACCAGAAAACAGACCACCGAATGTAATACAGGGTGGTTGGTTAAACAGTTAATATATAGCCCCAAATCACTTCTGACTTCCTTTCTCAAAATTATTTCTCTCAACACAGCTTTCTGCTTCTCCTCCTTACTTGACGTGATAGTAGCACCAAGGTTTAAAACCCGGAAAGCTTTCACCTAGCTTTAGCTTCCTTAGAATGTTTAACAGCCTGATAGAGGATGTTATGGGCTACACGGGACAGGAAAGAGAGAGAAACAAAATGGGGAAACCCCTCTAGGACTGAAATCTGCTTCTGCCTCCTGTACGCCCTTGGGCCTTTCCATCCCTCTGTGCAATCGCCAGCATCCCACGCTGGGGCTGGAGACCACCCCACCGCAYGGCTGTTGGTCATCCTCCAGCTTCAGCGTGAGACTGTGCAGAAACCGAGACTCGACGGCCAAGGTGCTGTGGCGAGTGCCGAGCCTCCGAGGGAGCGACCGAGGGACAGTGCGGAGAGCTGCTCCCCGGGGGGTATGGTCCTACAGCCCCCGGCCCAGGGGCTGCCCAGCGCGGGGTGCACTGGAGTCGGGCAGTGCTGGGCTCCCCCTCCTTCAGGAGATCTGGGCTGTGCAGCGAGCGGTGGGCAGCCTGAGCTGGGTGTCTCTTTGGTGGCCACACGGCCTCGGTGTCGTCAGGTTTATGAGGACGTCACTCAAAACTCCCCATTGGGACCCTGGGTGGCTGCTTTCTGGGTTGCACGCGGACACGCCTTGGCAGGAGCTGACTGCCCAGCATCTTCCCGTCAGGCAGATGATCCGCATCTGGGGATGGTCTTTTCCTTCCCCGCACAGCCTGCCGGGCTGTGAAGGCCTCCGCTGCTCCAGTGAGTGACAGTCCCTAAAGTTTGCAGAGGTTTGCTAAACCCTGGCGGAGAGGGGGTGGGGAGAGCAGTGAAAGGACAGACAGACAGAGGGGGAGGGAGGGAGGAAAAAAAGAAGGATGCAGAGGATTTCAGCTCTGGCTCTGCTACAGCGACTTGACGTGGGGTGTGTGAAGGAGCCTGAAACTTAAAAAGATTTATTTTCTCTAGTCATAAATCTCATCCCGTTGTTCCTCTGACCAACCAAGCATGATAAAGTCCTTTTCCATAAAGTATTCAGTATTAAAGCCACAAAGCTCACCCAATCAGTAGCCATCTGCTTCTCCCATAACTGCTGCTCCAGAAGCAGGGAAAAGCAGCCAGAAGAGAAAGGGCACCACTGTTACGGCTCCGGGACAAATGAGGAGACACTGAATAGCAGTCGAAACCTTTAGTTTGCCTTGTATATCTGTATCTATAGAGACAGAGAAAGAAAGGAAGCATTATATTGATACAACAATTGTAAAACAAAAAAAGGAAGAGGCATCGAAAGGGCAATACAGCAGGCATCAGAGGGCCCCACGTAAAAGGGATGCTAACAGATTTATAGAAACCTTTAATTGGTTTTCAATTGAAAGATGAAGAGGCCGAGGAAAAAACCGGGAAGAGCGGCAGAGTGATCTGCGTTACACTCGTGCGTCGGCGCCCGATCTCATGCAACCAGAGCATTTCTTATTTTGATACGATATCCCCGGTATCGACCCCCCCGCCTCCCTCCCTGCAAGCATCCCAACCAGCCCAGCCCAGCCACGCTGCCCTGAACTTGACTTTCAGCCGGCTGGGAGGGAACAACACCCCCCTCCCTCGCCACTCGGAGCTAAACGTATCTGAACGAGACGTCCCGACAGGCACCCGGTGCAGGCAGCAGCCCCGGGACAGCGGGTCCAGCCGGCGGCAAGCGCCCAGCCAGGGCGGAGGGGGCAGGGCTGACCCAGAAGGGTGTTTTGGGGGTACCTCTCCTCCGGGGCGGGGAACTCACCGCCCCCCCCCCTCTCCGCGCCGCTCCCTTAGCGACGGAGATAAAAAGCGACGGTGCAGGGGACAGTTACGAGGCGGGTGGAAGAGGGTCCTCAACGAAGCCGCAGAAGCGGGGAGGGGGCGGCAGACGGGCGGGTGACTTCGCGGGGGGTGCGCAAGCCCCGGCCGGGGCAGCATCCCCCGGCCCCGGCGGAGCACGGGCCCCCCGCCCCTTCCCGCGCCCCTCTCCCGCCTCCTCCCCCGCACGCACCGCCGGGTAATTAGAGGGTTAATGACCGAGTTATCTGACGCCGTTAGAGCAAAGCGTTTGGCCGAAAATCCCCACCGCATCACGCCGACGGCCTCGCCCCCCGCCGTGCGCGGGGACATCTCCCCCGAGACCGAGGGGAGCCGCACCGGCACGGGGACCCGCACACGGACCCACGCACACCCGATGCGGCGGCGGGTCGGGATTAGCGGCCGCCGGCTCTACTGCCGCTTTTCGGGATTACTCCCGGGATTAGGAGGCAGGCGCGGCGCGGGGAGGCGGTCCCGTCCCCTGCCCGCTTCCACGACCGCTCCCCGGGCGCTGCCGTGGCGGGAAGGCTTTGGGMGGGGCGAGGGGGGAGCCCCGAAGAGTTTGGAAGAGTTTCGGGGCGGCCCAGGGTGCCGGGTGCCGCCCCCGCTTTCCCCGGCAAGGGTAGCTGCTCTGCAGGGTAAATGCTGCCTTCCCTCCGATGGAGGGCAGGAGAGGAAAGACGAAGCCGAAGATGTGGCCGGCGGCGAGATTTACGCCCCAAGCACCTTCCTGCAGCAGACCCGGCTCCCGGGCGGTGTGGGGGGGAACTGCGCCTCCCGTGCTCGGCACCCCCGTCCCCGCCGGCAGCCGCACCCGGTGCAGCCCCGGACACGGGGGGGAGGGCAAGGGACCAGCCGGGGGGGCTGGAGGGAGCAGCTGGAGCCAGCGCTGAAAGCACAGCAAAAAAGGGTGGTGGTTGTTTTTTTTTTTTTTTTTTTTTTTCGTTTGTCGTTTTTTTTCTCTTAAGGTCCCCTGGCACGGGAGGGAAACCAGCACAAATACGATTTACGCACCGCTTAAAAACACGGGCGAGGAGCAGGAGACAGTGGTGCATCACCCTCCTTCGCACAGGTTTTGTTTCTCTCTGGTGAAGCTGCGAGGGAGATTGAACTCTGCGTTGAAGGCGCAAGTTACGCGGTGGCTTTTCCCAAGCACTACCGTGGCCAGCAGCACTGTATTATGTCAAAAATCTGGCACGGCAGCCAGTGGCACATCTGCTAGGTGTGGATGACATTCATTAGCCAAGGTTCTCTGCTAAACGGCCTGCCAGAGTCTCAGCAGTAATGCCCAATGCCAATCACTCGTCTGCTGCCAGCTCAAAGGCAATCCTGCTTCAAGGATGGCTTCTTTCCACGCTGGCAGGAGAAACAGAGGAAACAATGCATTTAGATGTTTGGGATGTGAGCGAGGTTGCACACGGGAGCAGCAAGCAGATGTAGCGGAAAAGAGGATGAAGTTGTGAAGTGTCATTTAATAATTGCAGCACAGGGGAGATGTACTGGCAAGTCAGGGTTTAGGAAGGGAAAGCGTTAACCCCTTTCCAAACCACAGGGCAGACAGCAGTGGATGCTTTTTGAAAGGAAAGGTAATGAGACTAATCCAGCAAATGGCCTGTATGTGCCCATAAAGGATACACAACATGTTCAGCACGGGGAGACTGTGTGTCAAGACAGCCTGGAAAGCAACTCGGGCCCGTGAATGTGTCAGTGTCACACCTCATGGCACCCATATGAGCATGGGTTTGAAACCAAACTGTGAAGCAGCCAGGGTGGGCTTTGAGATGCCACTGCGACMGAGTTGTGCAGAGGCTTTCTTCAGTGTTTCAAGTGTTTTATTTGGGGGGGGAATAAACCCAAGCAACTTTGAAGCAGATTTCCTGTGTGTGAGCTCTTCTAAACCCCATGAAAGGGGACGCAGGGCAGGTCTGCAGCACCCACCTCTCCGCTGCCTGGGTGCGCCAAGCCCAGAATTGTCATCCTGCCCAGCCACTTCAGGCACGACCCGCTGCCTGCACAGGGCAACGAGCTGCATTGACCTGCTCAACAGTCAACCTGACTCTGGTTGTCCTTCCGCTCTGGAGGTCTACCCGCTGCAATCTGGACAACCTCCCCGCTCGTGACTTAGTGAGCTCAGTGCTGGTTTTGACATTTTGGTTCACAGCCTAAAAAGGGCAGCTGCGTAACAGGGGCAGGCTGGGCACTCACAGTGCTCTCGTTTGAGCCATGTGGAAGCCAGAGACGGAGGGAAGGAGCACCTGCTCGGCACTGCTACTACCATCTTTCTCTGGGAAGACAGGCWCCATTTCCCTCTGCTCATAGGTCCTGTAAAGGTCCTTGTTCCTACGAAGGAATTAAAACACCTTGGGATGAGATGGATGTAAAGATTTAATCTTCCCCTCTTATTACTTTCATAAAATTACAACCACCTAATGAGGTTTGAATTTGAGCCAGTATGTAGTTTTCAGTGAACCCGGGAATGAACCTCAAATAGGTGCTCAGTGAAAGCTTCCCTCATCCCGCTGCCTGCCTTCCTTCAGCTTCCACTCCTACTTCTATTTCTGTTTACATCCATTCATTTACGCAGTGGTTCATAAAATGTGTAAAATGCTACCTACACACAAGAGCATACAGTCTTTGCCTCACAGATGAATTTCTATGACATCCTCAGTATCTTAAATCTTCCACTACTTTTGCTCACTCTGTGAAAGAACGCTGGTAGCTCACACTGCCTTTGCTACTTCTTTCAGCTAGTCAAGGAATTACAGCTTTTTCCCCCTCAGTGTCGGCCTCTCTGCAATTACCTGTGCTATTAAATCTCCACGTACACCTTTCTGCAGTCCCCCAACAGCCCCACGTCCACGCTTCCCCCACCAGGCTAGCACGCCGCACCGTGGTGGTGCCCATGTCTCGTGCTCTGCCCAAGGCTTATCGGACAACTCTTCCCATAGCCAGTGGTTGCGGCTCCCCCGATGTCCCCTGCCCAGCCATCTGTGGTGCAGGCTCAGCTGTAAGCCCTCGTCCTTTTAGCCTTCGGCTCCCACCTCCCTGGGAAGTCACTCTGCGCMGGCTATATTCAGGGTTGAGCCTTATCCATCTTCTGTTTCTGCACTGGGTTTGCCTCTGTTCTGGTTAGTTGGTCGGCCTCAACCAACTAGGTGTCTGCAAATAAGATATTTCCCCAATTTCCTACTTTCCACGGTTTGACGCTCGCTGTACCGCACCGACATACTTTCGGCACAGGCTGTGTGAATCCCGTAACGTACCATCCTCGGGCGCTAGAACTGTGCGTGTGTTTTAAGAGCAGGAACCAAACCGAGAGGTAGAGATGTGATGCTTCTCCCCACACCTCCAAACATTATACCTTTGCTTAAATATGTGACTAATCCCATTTGATCTACGGCGGTGTTTAAAGTTAAGCCTATTAAGTGTTCACGGGGCAGTGGTGTCCATGCAGAGGAGTCAGAAGAGAGGGGAAGGGGATAGCGGGGCACTGCTCCGGAGGGGAGTTGTGGACGTGGGAAACATGACCTCGCTTGCTTTCCCCCCAGGGCCATGTTCTCCTTCAGCTGCTCCTGGTGCTCTACAGCACCAGCATCAGGCTCCCCTCAGGGTTTGGCGTTTCCATTGACACCAGCTATGTGAATGCAGTAGTCGTTAGGGCTGTCAAGATGGAGGGAAAAAATGGATTTTAAAAAACTCTTGTCAAAACAAAAGCCTGGTTTTATTTTTTAATTCCTGGTTGGGCTTGGTGGTCATTGTGTTTGAAAACATATTTCATTCTATTTTCAAGGTTTCTCACATGGCTCATTAAAATGGTGTTCATTGTCACCATTTTCAGACAACTATGTGGGAGAGAACAGAGTTATCGCAGCTCCTACAATGAGGGCTCTGTGCAGAAAAGCACTGATGCACATGTTTCCTTCACTCTCAAAGGATTTTAAGCATGTACTTAAATTTAAGTCTAAGTACTTTTTAGAACAGGGTACTCTTAGAACTGGGACTTGATTCAAAATCAGTACGTCCACAGAGCTCTGTCTGTTAGCTCTTTGCTTTAAGCACTAGAAAATCTCCTGCCTCAGCCGTACAATACCAYGTCACGCCGTTTGATACATTTCTTGGCATGTGCACATTCTAATTCACAATACTACCGTTTCTTCCCTTTTTTTTAGTTGGCTTTTCTTTGGGTGCAATGTATTATGCTTTCCTGTATGTACTACTACATACTGCTTGCACAATGTTTTGTATGATCTAATATTCTTTGTTCAAAACTGCAAAAAAATCTAAATAAAGACTATAGTGTGTCGCATCAGTATAGACATCAGCTAACGTTTTCTACGGCATATGGTACTTCAGAAGCCATATGTACCACTGTTTAGTGATTCTGGCAAAGAGGCACAGAATGGTGAAATCCAACTGCCAGGATTTCTGAAAACAAATATGTAAATGCTCCAGTGCTTTTGTTATTCATAACATACCTCTAACACAGCACATACAATATGCTGTTCATTCTGTAACTAGTATACTACTAAACTATATTTGCTTCAGTTCTCATTTTAAAAGATTTTTTCTTCTCTGTATGATTCCTCCACCCTTTCTATCAAAAACAATTTAAATTGCAATTTAGAAAAGGCTTTTTATCTACTTTCCAGGATGCACTTTTGGGGGGGATTGTTTATCTACGCAAGGGTCTCACATCAGAACAAAGACAGACATTATTTCAGCAGTCTGAGAATGCCCGTTGTAACTAGTGGAATGAAAGCAAGAAAGGAAACCGCATTTAACAAGATCAGTTGCGCCGAGTGAAGTCTGTTCAACCAGGAATAACCTCCCAGGGAAAACCGGTTGGTTGGCCCCGCTCACGGGCTAATGCAAAGCGAGTAGGCTGACAAATCCTTTGGGAATACGCTCTAGGAAACAATAGTTGTGAAGGAAACAGATGATTTTAGACGCGTGGTCAAAGGTAGACGGCAGCTGCCAAACTCTGACCTGGGCTGGGATCGGTCCCGGCAAGCTGGGGCTCTGTCACCGGCTGAGGAACAAAGGAGACGCTCCACAGCCACGGGTTTCTCCCCAGGAGGGCCAGCGGCACCAACACTGGCATCTTTTGTGCAGCAGCCTGAGAAGCCAGACCACAGGCGTTACGGCAGCACAGAGCTGCATGGTCTCTCTCTAATTTGGGTGAGCACAACTTGCCGAGAGTCCATCCCGATGCTCGCGTAGAGCATTCGTGCATCAGTTAAGGCGCTTCAGACCCCACCAGTGAAGGCAGCAGCACTCCTTTCGGAGCCAGCACAGGCAGGTAAACAGGAATCAACACCTGATGCCCATTAACAATTTCTGCAGCACTGCTTCTTGGTGCTCCTCATGTGCAGGAAGCCTGTCATCTTTGACTGAGATTTTGCTACAATGAAGTATTTCAAAATGTTGCTATTTAACATTCAGCTTCACTATTCACAACAAACATTTTAACATTCCCTGTTGCCACGATTGCGTCTGTCTTTCAGTTTATCAGCGTACAGGGAGACTGAAATTATGGGAGCGATCAAACACGTTAGCAAGTTGTTCTGCAGCTCACTCCTGCCTCATCTGAAGCAAGGCTGTTGTTAATCACTGTCACAGCCAGCCTTCAGTAACCCTGTGGCTCTGGGCAACACCGGCGAACCAGGCAAACCTCGAGCTGCCTAGGGAATTAGAGGAAGGAAAAAAATAGCAATGCCTCTGAGAAACACTTGCCTTTTCAGTCACCGCTTTTGTTATTTACATTGTTAAAACCAAACTACAAAACAGCGACTCCCCTGCACACCTTTTCAGCAAAATATTGTCAAGTTCTTTAAAAATTTCCACCATCTCCAGACATGACAACATTAGCCAAGACACACGGATGCCTCTCTCCCAGGAGATCAAGGACTGCTTTTCCTTTCTTTGCCAGTCTTGAGCTATAGCCCCCCATTTCAGCAAGCACAACCTCCCTTGCTGGGGTCTCATGCCCACCACAGTCTCTGCTTAACTTCCTTCCTACGCACGTAACAGACCCGCTCGTTACCTAAAATCTCCTGTCAAGTGCCCAATATATTAACCTGAACCGCAAATAGCCTGGGTGCCCAAGCAATTCCTTCTCAGTAGGATTTTTCCCCTGCAATGTTAACCAAGATCCTGCTTTCCTCCTCTGAAGTTAAAAGAAATACCTTGTTACAAAGCTTAAGCTAGAGCTCTGTGTGCAGCCAGGTCTTTTGCCTCTAAACACTCACTTTTTCTATTCTATCACAGAAGAAAACCTTAGAATTAGCCTTTATGTTTTCCTACTTTCACAGATCCTTAAACCAGAAACTGTTTTTTCTATTCTGTTCTAGCCAGCAGGTGATACAAAGTCACCGTAAGAAATATTGGCTTTGAGCGTAAGAAATGCCTGGATTAGAAAGAGACAATTAGAAAGTGAAAAGTGGCAAAAAGCTCCTAAGGAGCCAAAAATAAAAGAACAAACATACAATCTGGCCATCAAAAATGCCACTTTTCCCCTTTCTGCGGTAAAAATCAACGATGCAGCAATCGGAGTATTTAGAGAGGTAAGAAGTCTATGAGGAGAGGAAAAAACCAACAGTCCGACACAGTCAAAAAGCTAAAGCTACGTACAACCCTGAGAGCGCCATCCGAGTAAGCAAAAAGGGCTACGCCGCGATCCCGGGGCACGCCAAGGTGCCGCACGAAAGGAAGCAACAGGAACAGCCAAGCTGCTCGCACCGTGCCACCGCCTGACAAGACGTTGCACTAATCACGCAGCCACACGGTAAGACAAACTACACAAAGGGAAGGGAGCCAAAAAAAGAGCGCATTGATTCAACTGGTTCACGTACACTGGCATTTATGGCAGAGCAAAGGTCAGTCCTCTATTACCTCCGTGAATCCCTCTTGAATGAGCAGGCTGGTGATTTAATGCGCTAAGAATGAAGATTTATCAACATACCATGGGTTGCTGGCCCTAACTCTTAACCCGCTGGCAGAGGCTTTATTTTTTATTAAGGGGGGGCTATACATATAATAGTTGCTTGCTTAATTTAAGAGTAAATTTGATCTTGTCCCACAGAGCTTGCTGCTGCGTGTCCGACAGACTGGTTTTTTTTATTTAAGCACAAAAGTTAGCAGAAAGCTTCCTCGCTCAAAACTGTCTGAACAGTTCAGGGCATGGAGGGGAGGGTGAGAGCAAAGGTGGAAGATGTTTCATGTAGTTGCTGGCACATCTGCATTATTTGCTTTATCGCGTCCGTGAGCTCAAGATCAGAGGAAACCCAAAACACCACTAATGAAGAACATGGCAGGTACTCCCTTTCTCCATAGGCACCCTATTTCTTGAGCCAGGTGAGCACCCCACAGCCCACGGCAAGACAGACACCTGCAGAGGGCGATTCAGAGCTCACATCTGCCGTCTTTGTATCACCACCACAAAAGCTGGCCTGTTTTTAAGGGAGGAGTGTCCTATGTGGGTATAACCCCCTCAACGGACTTGCTCCCTCTCCTAAATCACCATCCTTGATTGCACAGCAGCAGTGGCTTAAAACGGGAAGAGCAATCTGAACAGTTCTGTATTTACACAAACACATCCTTGCATCTCTTCTACCAACAATTTTCATCGAGGTCCTCATCTCTACACTTCTGGTTCCTCCATCTGGAGCATTGCCTCTGGCTGGCTGTACATGAACTACCGGGTTATTTTCCCCCCCTGTTATTTCTAGGAGGTTCCTATGAACCCTGCTGTATGCAGCATACTTTTGCTTTACAAGATCCAGCTTAATTTTGAAATCCCCTTAGACCCCTGAGCTTTCACCAGCAGCTAAGAAGAAAGAAAGGGAAAAAAAAAAAAAGACTCTGCATCCTGTTTTTACACTTAAGGTTCCTGCACACTTGTTTCTACCTTATTCTTTTCCTGTTGCAAACCACATTCTCAATGGTGCTGGATGGGAGCACAGGGGAACTAAATTCACTCCCTCCTTTCCTTCCTGCTGTCTCAGGCAAACCACACAACTGCCATCTGCTTCCTTCAGCCTTTTGTATAAGAGAGGTGAGACTTTCTTACCTCACAAAGGCACTGTCAGAACAAGCTTCCCCGCCTGTTCGGCACACTTACACACCCAAACCCCTTAGGCTGCCTGGGCTGCAGCGAGCACGGCTGGGAGAGCCGTATAAGGACTGGGAGAGGGATTCCCAATATGTGCTCTTGCAGAATGAATGAATAATTTCTCTTCCGCAGTTAGTGCCAGCACTTGCTCTTTGCCAGTTGGCAGAGGGTACCGCTTCCTTTTCTGAGGAACACTTAACATCCACCTTTCTCCCCACCACGGGGTGCCACAGAGGCTGGTGCAAGTCCATCTGAGCAGCCAGGCACCTGCAGGAGCTGCAGGCTTGGGGGAGGAGGAGGAATCCAGCAAGGAGGAGGTGGTTCCTGCTTCAGGTGCTCCTTTTAGCTGAAGGGGAGCAGCTGGCACATCTCTCTCTCTTACCTGAGAGTTCCCATGGGAACACAGAAGGGCTCTGTAACAGCAAATTTTGGAACAGGCATGTATGTGAAAAACTTCTGATATAATATTTGAGTCCTCAGATGTTCAACCATTTGCACATACTGCGCGAACGCCTTATTTGCATAGAATTTGTATTTGTTGGTATTCACATTTGTAGGAGAACGCATACATTAGATTAATGTCATCACAGTTTATGGAGATCATCTGTGCCACAGTATCAGCTCAAGGCTCTGACTGCTTTCAGCACCCCATGGCACACTGCAATCCCTCCTGCCCTCCTAGGAGGGCAGGGCTACCAAGAGCCAGGACAGCTGCTGTGAGGTTGTAGACCTGGAAACGGCCACACAGCCCCGAGCCTGGTCCTGGTGGACTGTCCTGTTGACGAGGCTGTGCTAACTTTTCAAAACGGAGAAGCTTAAGGATCATTAAGAGCAACTGGCCAAAGTTGCTTAGCCCACATTTCCAAAGGTGAAGTTAATTGAACTATTTGGATTTATTCTCTTATATTTGTTTACATGATCTTATATCACACTCCCTGCTCACATCTTCAGTGCCTATGCAGGGACGTTCAGCTGYGAAACAGTCCAACTAGGTGGTCCCTTTCTGTCTTGCAACAGCATCCCTCCCTCCGTAAAATGGGGATGGTTATT
Organism: Phoebastria nigripes; assembly: GCA_035582835.1. Lineage (NCBI taxonomy): Eukaryota > Metazoa > Chordata > Aves > Procellariiformes > Diomedeidae > Phoebastria > Phoebastria nigripes. Next base: position 3,684,636 of record JAYKAV010001223.1, read on the forward strand.
ATTCACTCCCAGGTTTACCATGGCACCTGGGTGCTCTCATCTGCCAGACAGCTGGAAACCGTCACTAGAGATGCTGTTCTCACAGAAGCATTGCTAGGCTCAGTCAGATATCGTTTGTAAAGCGGATGGAACACCTCAGAAGAACAGCACTGCAGCAACAGAAAGCTCGTTTTCTGCTAGGAATTTTTTGTTATTGGGCAATGTTTTCATCAGGTGACTTCACATCCCAGTGAGGCCACGACAGTCTAATAATGATTTTTTTAACCTACTTCCATTATTGAAACTCTACAGCTTTACTTTCCAAGGCTGTCCAACAGCCCCAGGTCATTTTACAATCTCCGCGCTCCCCAATCGCACGGCACAGAAAGCACCCGAGAGCAGCAAAAAACAGGTCTCACACCCCCAGTGACAGCCAAAGCACTCCCGGCTCTGTCACCCAGAAAGCCTTCCTACAAACGACTGCTACGTCCCCGAGCAGCTACTCACACACACGCCTCTCATCTTGGCTTTCAAATCCGAGTCACTCTTCACGCGCAGGATCAGTTGGCTTTCCCTACGATGCCACCCATGCCCCAAGCAGCAGCAGCTGGCAGAGGTCTAGGAAGTAGGATGCCACGCTTCCCGGTGCGCAAGGACATGGTGGGACCAGCCTTCGGGGGATGCTTAAACAACCTGAGCCAAACTAGATMATTTTAGTGGCCATTTCAGAGAAATTTGCACTGGTCAGTTACCAGGAGAGTTAGATTCTTGGTGAAAAGCTGATGGTTTTACTCCGTTTGCTCAGTCACAGCCACCACTGTGCATGGCATTACAAGGGACTGAAGGGCTTCACACTGGTTTTGAGAATTCCATATAGCTGTTCACACTACAATGCTGCTCTTCTCCCTTCTCCCTCAAGCTGTGCGAGACATATCCCACTTCAAGATATCCCCCCCCCCCCCGACACGGTCATTATCTGCTGCTTGAGGGAGAGGTGTAGTAACCAACCAAGAGCCAAATCCTGCATGGGCCATGATGTGTTTCTGTGAAATCTGTCTCAATCTTGATGACGCAACCGGAACGAAGTGGGTAATACAAAGGAAGAGCGTACGTATCCAGATCTGTCTTTTATGATTTTATGCTTACTCCAGTAACTGGCCAAGTAACATCATTTTGGCAGTCATTAATAGTTCTGCTGTTAAGAATGCGTGCCACCAACCTATGCTCAAGCTAAGCGCGCAATCAAGTTGCTCAAATTTCTCCCTTACGTAGGCACAGCTCTCCCACCTTACAGCAAAGGTCCCATCCCTGCTGCATTCAATGCACCAAGTTACTACGTAATGAATAACTCGTTGAAGAGAAAGGCATGTGCAACTTTAACACGTTTTAGCAGACGTGATTTGAAATTATGCCCGTTACAGGAGTAATTTCTTGAAAAGGCCTTTCAAAATTGGAGCGCTTCAGTCCTATTTTCCAAGTGATTTATGCCCTAAGAAACCTAGAGCGAAACTTCCTAACCATAACAAAAAACCTTAGATGTTTCAGTAAACGTTGTCCCCAAATCTTTTTTTAACTAACATCCTTGTGACAAATAGCTCCCTATTTTTCTTTTTGTTGGTTCTTACCTCTCACCAACATCTGTCACTATGAGTATGATCTCTAATGAGCTTCTAAATTATATCACGGCATTCTGCATTGATGAGCTACATTCAGCAGCTAAGTGTTTCATCCTGCAAGATGTGAAACACTTCGTACAAGATGCTGAATGCTCTCGATTCCCACAGCACAAAAGGTGAGAAACTGGTTGGTGTGGTGGGGTGGTTTTTTTGTGTGTGGGTTTTTTTGTTGTTGGTGGGTTTTTGTTTTTTTTTTTTTTTTATACACACACACATGTTATTCAGGGAAACCCAGGAACTTTAAGAATGAGAGAGAGAGAGAGAGAGATTGGAGCCTGCCTGCTCCACACACTGAAAATCTTTACATAAAGATGGGGGGGCTTTCTCTTGACACACAGCAGCAAAGCGATGTCATGCGTTTCTGTAAGGTGGTAGAACAGTGGAAAAAATCATAAGACAAGGCTCCAGAGAAACTTACCATAATTTTTATGTTGATTTCAAGTTAAAAATGAAGGCTAGTTGGGTGTGATTTCCCAAAGCACTCGGGATGCTGTACTGACTCAGTTCCCTCGTGCTGCCAGGATCCGGCATTATGCTCCACACCTACACACGTGCACACGCACTCTTTTTTCCCTCATGACCACACTGGGAGACTTCAGTATTAGTGAAACTGGAAAAGTTCATATTAACAAGCAAGGTTTGCTACCTTGTCTATAAGGAACTAATTTCACAGCTGTGATCGCACAGCCCTGCAAAAGTATGCCTACCCCAGCTGTCAATCTCTAGATGACTTGGATCTCTCAGATCCACATTCCCGTTAATTCTTGAGACAACCTGTAGTACAATGGGAGCCCCGCTCAGCTTCCTTACTAAAACTTGCTCACAACACGCACATCCAGAATCACATCCCGCATTACTGCCAATTCCCCTGTCTGGAAAAGGGTGTACTGTGTGCTCAGCCAGTCCTGTCCCTGGAAAACAAGGACAGAAGAAGGCTGATTTTTTTTTTTTTTTTTTTGACAGGGCATACAAATAATTTTCCGTGAGGTGGGCAGCAAGGTGATGACTCCCTGCCGAAGACTCAGCTGTGTCTTTCACTGCCGTTCACCGAGATTCCTCTGGCATGGCGCATGAGAGTAGATATCGGTACGGTTTGATTTATAGGACATGATTTATGGGGGTTATTGCTTACTTCCTGCAGATAAGGACATGCAGAGCTGATAAGCAGTGCCAACGTTTCAAGCTCAGAGCAGCTGTGCTTTCCTTGCAACTCCTGTCTATGGCCAGCCTTCCACTTTGTGTCTGCAAAGTGACTTCAGATCTACTGGCATGTCATGTGCTGTGCACAGCAAACATGGGAATAACTATTGCCATCGCTGTGCCCCTCCGGGTACAGCTGGGCTCCTAGACACTGCAGTGGAGCGGCTTCTCAGACAAGAAGGCTGCAGCAGGACACAAAGTCCGAATTTGTGGCTGTCGGGACTAATGGCAAGCTGTATGATTTCTACAGGCGGCAGTCATCCCACGGAACACAGATCTCTCTTTTGCTGATGTCTAAACACAAGCTCTGCATCTTAGGCACTATTGTCAGCAGAAGCCATTCAACCCATCCAAGAGCTGACACCCACATTTGCTCAGGTGAACTGCGTCTCCATCTTCTCCATCACCCAGAAAAACTAACTCACTGTGGATGTTTACCATCTAGGACAAGTCAAGTTCAACAAGATGATGCCATAAGCCACACTTCGGTCCCCTTCCCTTACACAGGGGTGCACGTGATTCACCTCTCCTAGGCGAACTCTGGAGAACTGATCGCCTTTTAACATCGCTTGAGCCTTAGCAAGCGCTCAAGTGCTAGGCAGATAACAAGATGCTGAAAACATGTGCAGAGACTGCAGTGCATTCCTGGAGAAACATTGCTGGCACAAATCTAACTGGAAATTAGCTCCCATGCAAACTGTATGTCTAAGGGCACAACTGGAAAACGCAAGGGGACAACTCTAATTGCAGAGCAGTAGACTGGTCCCGAAGGAACCCTGCTCAACTGAAACATCTTGCCCCAGGTGACAGATTCTCCCATTTTTTTTTTTTTGCTCTGTGCGCACCAAGTACCTTTCCAAGCCCACAATGACTCTGACTCACTCCCTGAGGTGCACCTGGTTCCAACGGTTCTTGCCGGGTCAGGAGCACGAAAGCCTAGATGAGCAAATAGAAAAACAGTGGGAAATGCTACAGAGCAGAGGGAGATGGGACAGCACCGGCAGCAAACTGCTAAGGGGCATACGCACCGTAGCTGGTCTCTGCCACAAGGCACCTTTGCTTATGTCTAGGTGAGGTGTCCATGAGTCGCCCAGGTGAACGCACACTGACTCATCACCGTCTCCGACTCCGGAAATGAGTTAGCCAGTGAATTAAACCGTATCTTATTTGCACATCCTCAGCAGGGACTGAATCACCTCCCACTCTGAACATGCTTCACAACAGGTATCTTCTGCTATGATGGTCTTGTAATGAAGAGACAAAGATGCTTCCGTGCAGAAACCGAGGAACACTTCTCAAACTAGCCAGGGGAAATGCAGATAGCTACGATAAGCACAAGCCTCCGCTCACGCTGGCTGACTGCGTGCAAGCTTGCTTTCTCTGCTGTCAGAGGGAGAGTTGGGCAGGTGCCAACTGGAGTCTGTACGAGAAGAGATGCTTGTACTGAGATGCTGCAGAGCCATCACATCAGGAGTTCTGCAGAAGACAAATCCACGCAGGAATTGCGTGCAGGACATCACCAAGGAAACACAGGTAAAATTACAAAGGTGTCCATCCCCTACAAGTGAGGGGCACGCTGCTACCGGCGCTGCAGAAGAGCCTGGAGAGATCAGGCCTCATTGGGCACTCTTTTCCAAACATCCCAGGCAGCAAAGGAATAGGAGAAACCAAGTCACTATCTCACAGATGGAAAGCTGAAAATCTAGCAATTGGATACCTGCTAGGTATCATGCAGGAAATAGTGGTGGGTTTCACATTATCAAGTCTTCCTCTGGAATCGGCTTTTGAGCCTTAACCACATCGTGAGCCATACTTTTCCAAAAACACTGGAGGCACACGGACAGGGTCATCCTTGGTACCATCAGCCATTTTGCTTCTTCTTCAGCTTTGCTGAACAAAACTTGTACTTTATAATGCTTTTTTCAGCCAAGAAGCCACAAGAATTCAACATTAATACTAACATACTGCCACATCAGGATGACAGTTTAGCAACCTAGCTCTTTTCCTGTCACTATTACTGTATGGCAATTGTAAATGTTCCCCAAAACCATTGCAAAGCGTGCTGGTTTTGGCTGGGGTAGAGTTCATTTTCTTCACAGTAGCTAGTACGGGGCTACGTTTTGGATTTGTGCTGGAAACAGCGTTGATAACACAGGGATGTTCTCGTTACTGCTGAGCAGTGCTTACACAGAGTCAAGGCCTTTTCTGCTCCTCGCCCCACCCCACCAGCGAGGAGGCTGGGGGGGCACAAGAAGCTGGGAGGAGACACAGCCGGGACAGCTGACCCCGACTGACCAAAGGGATATTCCACACCGTACGGCATCATGCTCAGCGTATAAAGCTGGGGGAAGAAGAAGGAAGCGGGGGACGTGCGGAGTGAAGGCGTTTGTCTTCCCGAGTCACCGTTACACGTGATGGAGCCCTGCTTTCCTGGAGATGGCTGAACACCTGCCTGCCGATGGGAAGGAGCGAATGAATTCCTTGTTCTGCTTTGCTTGTGCGCGGCTTTTGCTTTACCTATTAAACTGTCTTTATCTCAACCCACGAGTTTGCTCATTTTTACCCTTCCGATTCTCTCCCCGATCCCACTGCGGGGGAGTGAGCGAGCGGCTGTGTGGGGCTTGGTTGCCAGCTGGGATYAAACCACAACAGTAAGTATGCCACCTTCTACATCCTGAGAAGTTGATCCACAGAGGCGCATTCAGCACTAGCCTTAGTTAACAGAGTTACCATCTCCAAGGCACCAAAACAATGAAACCCTTACAAAGCTGCTTCATCTGCTCATCGCTGGGTGAAGAGACACTACCCTTCCTGTTCATGGTAGATAACTGTATTTACTGCTCTGCCAACACTACTGCTTGAAATGAAATCTGTAATCCCAGACAGCACTGCTCCACCTCTATCTATCATAACTGCCCAAGCATAGGAAGAAAAAAAGGATTATCTCTTGAATTACAGAAAACAGGACACTAGGACTGCTCGCTATATAGTACAAGTTTAACGTCTTTTCGAGTGTTGAGACATAGAGGAAAGGGTAATCCAGAGTCATGCAAATTTAAATACCAGTCTGTGAAGATACATCACAACTGTCTCACTACTGTCTGAAGGGCAGCACAGTCACACCGATGCACAAAAAACCTCTTATCATCCAGGCAGCTGAGGGCACTGCTCACACGAATAGGGCAAGTAAGACTGACGTACGCTGCAGTTATCAGCGTGGCTCAGCTGGGAAATAACCTGGCATGGCCATGACTCAGCTGGCAAACGCTCCCACAAGCACTCTTCCTGCCCAGCAGTCCCTCCCAGCAGACAGAACAAGAAGACCGACTAGAAATCCCAGGCTACTTGGTAAATCTGGGTTTTCACCAAGCACATGCTCTAGAAGATTTGACTGGAGTTTGCATTTTGGTTGAAAAGTCTTCGGTAACCTGAAATTAGGCAAGTCAGCAGAAGACAGTACTGCAACCAAGTTTAAGATCTGCATGTCCCAACCACATCATATCTTTAAGCCAAAGAAGGAAAATCCCCCAGTCAATCAGGTCGGAAAATACCTCCGACGGTCCAACCTCCTGCTCAAAGCACGGTAAACACCAAGTCCAGACCAAAGCTCAGGGCTTTGACCAGTCAGGCCTTAAAACAGATTGCACCTCCCTGTGTTGCCCAGCCCCAGTGTTCACCTGGCTTTGTGGTGAGAAGGTTTCCCTGTATCCTGCTGCCACCACCCAGCACGCTGCTGCCCTCCTGTCCCAACCTCAGGCACACAGCCAGGCAGTCACCCGGTCCCCTGAGTAACTCCACACCTCGCAACCGCTCCTGCGCGTGGACGGCAATCCCTCTCCCCTTCCTCCCCATCCCTCTCCTGGAGGGCCCATACCTGTCCACTGCAGCACCCCCTCCACCTCTCAGGTGCCCACACAGCATCCTGGACCAACAGGGACATGTGGAGGCTCTGCTCCTCCCACACTCACCATGCCATGAGGATCTGCTCATAGGCTTTAAGGCGAGCATCCATCTGAGCTGTTTCATTCCTCCCGAGGGCTCTCTAGCTGACATCACCCTGCCCTGCATGCTCAGCACCCAGAGCCTCGCTCTGCAGTGCTTCTTCCGTCCCTTGCTATCAGGGTAGTTGCCATTAAGACCAGAAAGCAGAGAAAGAGCCATTCCCCAGCTGCCGGGGGGCACAAGCTGCCAGCCTGCCCCGCGTTGGAGCCTCCATCCACCTCACATGGCAGCACCACCTCCAGCCACCCCTCCTCCCACGTGCCCTGGCCCTTACCTGCAGGCAGGTCTCCACAAAATTTCCACAGAAGGTCTGGCATCTCCTCATCTGCCCCTCCTGGTGCTACGCAGCCCCATCCCCACCTCCTCCAGCTCTTTCCTCCCTGGGGCTCCCGCTGGCCAGACCACCACCACCCCGGTGCCAGCACCGTGTCTTCCTTGGGGCAGCCACAGCCCCTTCAGCAGCAGGGACAGCCAGGGGCCAGCCGGCCACCAAGCTCCCATACAGCCCTGATCTTCTGGAAACAGTATCTCTACCGCTCTCYGCTCCGCAAACTTCCAAACTCTCTCTGTGCGGAGCTCCTGGAGCACGACTCCCTCTCACCGGCAGCAGCACACCCCCCAGGCGATACCCGGCAAGAGAAAAGRAGCCCTCAGGGTTCAGCCTTTATAATCACCGAGCCACAATCAGTGAACACCTCACAGCTGCTGTTGGCTGCAGGTGGCCCCAGAAGCAAGCCAGAGCAGTGACCCCAACCTACGGAAAGCAGAACCCGCACGAAAAGATAAATGACCAAATCCCACAAAGAGCTGCTGGGGGGAGGAAGGGAAGAGAAAATTTTAAAAAATAATGCCAAAAAACCAGGACGCTTCCTCAAAATGTCACGCAAGAAAAAAGCTGCAACCCCCACCCCAAAAGCCTCTCCAAAACTTATAAAAGCCCCTATCTGAATAAATAAGATAAATAAACGCTCCATTGGCAAACTCCAAAATTGGGGAACCCCTCAAATTATGCATTGAAAAAAAAAAGGAAAAAAGGAGAAAGAAAAAAATCCAAATAAACTGGCAAAAAACACGGAAAGGAATAAGACTGCCCTCCAAGAAAGACAGCGGAACCATGAAAAGTTGTTGAAAAAAGCACCAGCAACAATGCCACCAAGGAAATCTCCCCTGGTCAAAAAACACAGTGGAAAATTCTGCCCGCGCCACCCCCCCCCGCAAACTAAGAGCCTCTCTAAGTGTTAGTTTCTGCCGAGCCCCCACTTCCCTGCTGAATTGTCCCCCCAGCAGATGCCTCCCCTGTCAGTAGGCACTATAACCTACGAGAGGTAAAGAAAGCTAAGGAACAGACTCAAATCCCAGCGCGCTTCTGGTCGGACCGTAAATGAGTTACGTTTGCTCAGAGCATGGGCAAGGTGTTTCGGCATGCTGTATTCCAACACGGAGCTGTAGGTAAGCAGCTGCGAGTGCGAGGTATCCCTGGCTATAGGTCTGGCAAAAGCTTACACTTTGCTGAACTGTATTTTTAAGGAGATACACGGGACTTCAGCAGCGTATACGGCTCGTACGGGAATGAATTTCACGCCCTGCCATGACTATGATGCCGACGGCGAATGGGAGCTGTGTGTGGTCGGCGCGCTGTTTGGCGGTGCCCAAACCCCCCGGTGCGAACAAGGCTCACAGGTTTCAGGCGCTGCCTGCTGCTGTCGCTAAGCACAAGCTCTTCGTGACCGTCACTCGACCATGATTGCACGCCGGAAGAATGTTGCACAGATGACTTCATGAAACAAAATTAAGAGTCATACATAAGAAAGGACATTGCCAYAGCTCTGGCGTAATTAGGACCCATCATCATCAAATACAGGAAATTGGCACATCTGCTTTTCAGGCTGTTGATCCAACAGTGGCTCGTGCACGCTGTCAGGGGGAGTCCTGCTGCAGCTCGCTGGCCCTGCAAAGCTGTCTTTGCATAAATATTTACATAATTTCCCCCAAACAGCGGTATAAGCAGTTGTTTTATCATTTACGCAATGATCCCAGTTGTTCTTTCCTCTTTCTCTCCTAGGCCTAGGAAGACAAAACTGACTTCACAGCATAGTGTTCTCTTTCTCCTTTCCAGCCCCAAAGGTGTCAGGCTAGGTAGATAAACATTAGTCACTTTTTAACCAGTACAACCCCAAATAGAACAGAAGTTACATTTCTGTTTGGATGCACCCTAGAGTCAACCATAAAGCTGTCGCAAGCTGGGTGGCTGGACCATCATGACCTGTTTCATACTTGCTTATGCTTTTTTTTTCCCCTTCATATACTACTCAGAAATGTGTTGTCCTTTTTACGGGATGCACTGTTCTTCAGGGAGAGTTCCTGCCTACTTTGTTCCTCCGTCTCCTCCAGTTGGGCCGTTGTTTCCTGAGAAGACCAAAAAGGGTCACTACAACTCTAGAGTTGTGCTAAAATCCCAGCCTAAGTTATTCCTCCGTGCTGCTCTGAGCCAGCAGCGGCTCCCGGGGCAGAGCGGGAGTTCGATGCTTTCTATCGTGCTTTTTTTTGCTCTCCTGGGCCGAGATGGATTTATTTTTATTCTGTGATGATTTGCACCAGGACAGCCCATCTTTCCTTCTTTGTTTTCACTCCTTCTGCTCATCTGAGCATAGTGGAAACAAACAGCTCTGAAAAAGTGGAAACAAACAGCTCTGTGCCCCGTGCAGGGAATCAGCCAGCGGATAATCACGCCGAAAAATAACGGAGCCTTCTCCACCTTTGCTGAGACCGGGAATGAGTACCGATTATCATCCCTGGCTCATCTGGGCAACTAAAGGTCCAATGTACATATATTAGTGACATCACTCCGTATTCTCACATTTATAGCTTCTCTCATCCAACATAGTGCTAATATTTGGGTTTCCTAGTTTTTGGAGTTGAAAGGGTTTTTTTTTTTCCCCTGTGTTTTTGTGTGTATTTTCAGTGGGTATTGCAAACTGTTTAATCATGTTGGAAAGGAATGGTTATTCAGGAATTCTGAGCTTGCATAATTCCCAGATTTGTCTAGACAGATACTTTCCATCCGGTTGATACATGCGACACTGCACTAACATGAGAGTTCCTGTGTTACTTAATGCTATCCTTTTTATTTATTCATTTATACACTAATTTACAGAATGAGCACAGACCACGCGGCTACATCTGTAAAGGGGAAAAAGGATTTGTATCGCTAATCCTCCAGGAGGCAGCTCCTGAGTAACTACTGCATATTCTGTAACTCCTGGAGTTACTCCGGTTTCTCTCTCCTTTTGCAAAGCATGGGACTTCCACGTGTTGTTTATATCCTGTGATGGGAGAAGAAAAATATTTTCCTGTGAGCTGCCTTGAGCCAAATCCTGTTTTAAGCTGGAACGGCTGAAGGGTTCACATCAGCATCACGCTGTCCTTCGGTTCATACAGGTCAGAGTGTCTCAAAGTGCTGGCTGGTGCCTGCCACCACGTTACCGGCAGCCGTTGCTTCGGAGCAGGCGGGCGGCATGCTGTGCTCGCAGCAGGCATCGCTGGAGCCGTGAAAAGGACCAGGACGCCTTCAGCTCTCCCGTTTCACTCTGTTCCTGTAGCATGTGGCAGAACGACAAATCCRGACCTTAATCAGAAAGTATATTTAACTAATGGGAACTGCAGCCGCACACACACAGAAGTTTAATTTTTCCCAGACAAAATTCTGGCAATTGTTGAGCATCTTGTAGAAAGCAGTCTGTCTCACAGTTGTACAGAGGTATCCTGGACCAGAATTGAATTTAATGAGCGACAAAGACATACCGACCCTTTGTAGTCTATAGAAAAGGCAGCCCGTGCGGTTGCTGACCCACTGTTTGACTTTGGTTAAGCCCAGTGGTCCTTTCTCCTCCTGCTGAGGGCACCTCACCACAGCAACGAAATATTTCCCACCACCAAGCACCATCTTCCAGCTGCAGCATTAGCAAGTATGCAAGGGCAGGGCCAGGCTTACAGCCAGGTTACGTTGAAGTCGCAGGTTGACTTTTCGCTCCAACTACTTACTTCTGAAATACGCCGAGTTCGGTTTGGCACAATCGCAGTTTGCCTAAGGTCTTCCCAACCAGTCTGGGCCAAAAAGAAGGTGGGAGTGGGTGGATCTTAAGGGACAACATGTGGGGAAATCATCTGCGAGTGCTGAAGAAAAAGAAAGGAGTTGTATAACCCCATACGTGTTGTAAACTGTACTGTTTACTACTCTCTCTGCAGTAAATCTTGGCGCTAAACTTACGTTCCTCTGCGCATCAACCTTCCACGTGAAAACTTCTGCTTCTATCGCTGGGTTATTTTTAAGCTGTTTTTAAGAGTTCTGTTTTAAATGACCACGGATTTCCCTGCTCTAGAATAGCTAACGCCTTCCTTTCGTTATCTGTATTTGCTGCACGCAGAAGAAAAGGATCCTCGGAAGAAGTACAAATACTCTTTTTCTGCCTTGTGAATCCGTCATAGCCAAAATATGACTCCTTAGTATCAGGTGAGAAATCCCCAAACCAAAAAACCACCACCTGAGTTGTTGTTCTCTGTTCACTCATCCAAGCACATAAATACAGCACAGTCTCGCATCTTATGATGGATATCGTAATCCACCAGGTTCAAGCTGGCTATGTCCCGAAGCTGAGAAACGCTGTGCAGCTATGAGACGGGTGGTGATACAAAGAACAAATGCGTTTGCTTGAGTAGATTGGCCGTCCAAAGCCAGGATGTGCATGACCTGAGGGTCCTGCAGTGGCAGGAGCATGCGCTCATCGCTGCAGCCTCTTCCTGCGGCGTGGAGGTCTGTCTGGGTTATGTGTCTGCGGGACAAATAGTGCCAGACCCACCTTTCTTTCCCCAAATTGAACAGTGGACAGAAATGAAACAAAACCCTACCACTTCCGAGAGGTAGGCAAAGTCTGAAAGGGACCGGTTGTCAACTTCAAGAAGTTTTAGATACGCCCGTGTTTTGGGACACGCTTCTTTTACGTGGGCTCTCCAAATGCTGCCAGCCTTATACGTACCAAGCGCACCCGAGAACGGTTTCTCCCCAGTTCCCCTGTTTTCCCCGCTGTCCCGGCCACCAGCGAATACTGTGGCACAAGAAACCACTGAAAAGGAGGTCCTTGTGCGAGTGAGGTCTACTCGAGGCCGATGGGACGGTGAGGGAGGGGAAGCTGTCGCGGCTCCAGACGCCAATACCCAGAGGCAGCAGGAGACTCGCCCGGTGTCGGGGCAGAGGTCTGCGGCTGGCCACGGTCCCTCGATACAGGCAAGAGCATGAGGAGTCCCCTCCTGCTGCTGCAACATGATCTTTTTCTCTGCGCTGGCAAGCTACTGACACCCCATTCAGCTCCTTGGGTATAAGCAAGTATCTCCACGGGCACTGGAGGGAGCAGCATGAGGGTCCAATTTAAGGAACATCTTGCAGCATTTCTCCGCTCAGCTCCACGAGTCTGTTTTTCTGACGGTTTGTATACAAACAGTCGTCAGGGCAGTCACACTTCCCTGCGCTGGGCTTCCCGCGTTGGTGTGCACATAGTGAGAAACGCCTGTCCCGCCGGGGCTGGGCACTGCAGTTCAAGTTTTCTCAGCGCTGTGGCGACGGAGGAGGAAGGGAAAGAGGCGAGTATCGTCTAATGAGTTCTGAGAAGCGGGAAAGGAGGCCCCCGGGCCCTTGTGCGAATGAAGCCAAACATGTGTAAATAGCCACAAGCTACTGCCCGGTACCTCAGTGCCTATCTCCCTCTCATCCAACCGCTCCAGCAAAACAGGCGTGATTTATCTGCTACTTCAGCAGAAACCACAGGCTAAAAGAGGAATTCACACACTTGGAAAGAAGAAAAGAGCAAACCCTGGCTACCACAGATCCCCAACTGGCAGGGGTAGCTCGTTCCAAACACAGCCGGTCACATGCGCTTCAAGTAAAATTTCCAACAGCTGGATAACATGACACGTACTCCCAGGCGAGGCAAGCGCTCCTAGGGCTGGGGGCTGACTCGCGCCGCTCTGAAAGCTGAAGTGCAGCTTGTTTTGGAAACCCTCAGAAAGCCTGCTCTGCTGTATCGCACGCCTCTGCAGAGAGAGGGAGAGGTCGGCCGACACTGCACARCGTTTCTGAGATGTAACGGATTACCAGCCTTCGCTTTTGTTGGGTCTTTGGCAAAGCACAGGCTGCTCGGTCCTTAATCTTCTGTGTTTTGTGCATCCACGGGGACTGTAAAATACTGCTTGCTTACCCTTTAGCCTTGCTAGCTCAAAGACATTAAGAACTTCATGAGCCAGATCTTCGGCTGACATAAATCACTGTTGGTCCATGCGCTTTTGTGAAATTTCCAACTTGCATCATACTGAGGCTTGGCTTTGCATTCAGATCGGCACGGAGAAGGCATTCTGACATGGACGTGTCAGGTCAGAGCACTTGTGCCCGCAGGAAACCATCCAAAGATGGCAGGAAATAGGATGAAATGAAAGATCTCCGGCAGGCCGCCTTTGACGATGACTTTCCCAGCTCCTCTTGCAGAGGAAGAGGCTTAAGATCCTCCCTGGAGCAGTCGATGTGTCTGATTCACCTACGTGGCCTGTGAGAGCCACATGATCCTTGTTAGGTCATTGTCTCGGTTAAAAAACAGTTCTGTCACGTTTGTGCAGATGAAACTTCCGATCACTGGTAGACTAAGATGTGCAGATATGGTATAGGTTAGGACTGAATTCTAACTGCATGTACTTTCGTGTATTTATGTCACATACTTAATTTTGTAAAGCTCTTTTCAGTCCTCCCATTCTAACTTCCTGACAGAGCCTCTTCAGCCGACTGTTTTATTTGCGCTGAGAGCAAAACGAAATGGTATAGAAAGAAAAAAATATATTGTAATACCAGCACATACTCAACATTAAATTTGTTCGGGGCTTAAATCTATGACAGATGACTGCACACGGGGAATGCTGACAGCAATCTGCAATCCTCAAGTCGTTCTTTCTATGAGAAATAGTACTTGTTTAAAGATTAAGGCTGTTCAAAAGTCTGCAGCAGGGAAAACAGAAATAATTTGTTTGATCTCACAGCGGTGGGACTGCATTGTAACCCAATTTAACGAGAAAATACTTGATAATTCTGCGTGGAGTCCTGTCATTCCAACGAGCGATTCAGCATGGGAAACCTGTCTTTTAGATGTGACAAGGAGAAGATGGATGTTAAAGTTATCAACTTTGCCAGCTTACCGCTGGCGTGACTGACGTGGGATTCTTCTTGTATTTTATCATGCGTGAACAAGAAAGATGTTGACTGAGAGATGGAGGCTCAACGAGGATAACAAATATCAGCCCCCCGCCTACTGTGTATTTTTCTCACCTATCAATGACGCTCGAGCTGTCTGGACTCTCCCGAGCAGCATGCCAGCCTTTATATCCGCAGTAAAACTGAGATCCCATGACGGAAGCTTGCGGTAAGCCGAGCTTTTCCAATAGCCACATCACTTCAGTTCTTGCCAGAGAGAAACACAAACGATGTGTTTCTCGTTTAAACTTTTCTTCAGTAACCCCTCTTGAATCAAAGATGCACTCGGTTTCACCTCCCGGTACAAAGGACTACCTGCTGTAAGACACGGGGTTGCRGTTCGGTGGCTGGAGCGCTAGCTGCGCTGCCGGGAAATTTACATACTTTCCGTATAAATCCTGAGAGGATCATTGCCCCCCTTCTCACCTGTATTCCCTGTGCATCAGGCCTGCTGCCGCCCTCGGGGGCTGTGCCCTGCAATGCCTACGCCGAGAGCATTTCTCGCAGGGCGGTTTCTGAAGCACCCGTACCTCTGTATAACACCAGCAGGATGCCGAGCAGCATGAGGAACTCTCATCAAATTAAAAACAGACAGCGGAGCAGTGACTGTTGAAAGGGAAATGTAAATAAGATGGTTAACCTACGAAATGAGATAGTTACTGTGAGGGGGAAAAAAAAAAAAAGAGCATCTTGGGAACAAATGGTAGGGTTCCAGGTAATATCCTCTATACAGCCCCATAAAACATTAATTTAATAAAAGCCACAAGGCCGTGACAGCTTACTGCCAGTCACAAACTCATACTGACTCATGAATAATTTATTTGGCAGGTGATGGGGGAAATCAGTAATTTCTGGGGGATTTTTGTCTTGGTAAATTGCTCACCCTCTGACCACTTCCATCGCAAGCCAGAACTGTCAGATTCTGAAGGAAACATGATTTTTTGTCATAAGGCACAGGGCACCTCTGAACTGTGTTTTATCTTTCCACAGTTGGACAGCCTTATTGACTCATTGCTCCTGTGATTGATGTTATGATGGGAGACAGGCTTTTGAGAGCTCCAGCACATTACTTGGCTAGTAAAATGTAACTTCACGCGTTGTGAGAGAGAATCCTGAGTCTGGTCCTAATTTGAAGTCTCCTGAGGTCTCTGGTGCGCGAGAGCTCCGCGTCTTGAGCTTCCACGCATCGCAGCGGCGAACGCAGTCCGCTGTAAATTAAAGCTGCCCAAAGTAGATGCTATTAAAACAAAGCGCTGGGCACACAAATGGTGAAAAAAAGAATAACCAATTTTATTTCAAGTCCTCTTAATCGCTTGTCACATGGCGCTCGTGGAGAAAACTCCAGAAAGGAAACAAAGAAATAGAGGCTAGACATTTATTTTTAACTTACGAGATAATTTTGGTTTATGCAGCTTGTCACATGACTAGCACTTTTCTTCACAGGAAATTCATGCATCTTTTTAGCCTTCAGATAATATTTTAAGATTATTAAGCATGTTTGAACTTCCTGCGAAAATCTGAAACCACAGATGGAAAAATCTAAAAGATGATATCCTTGCAGCATAAAGTGACGCTTTCTACAGTGCCTCATGTTCACTTATGCTTCAAACCAAATGTCTGCTCTATATTTAGTTTTGCAAAGTCTATTGTAAATCAGTACATTTTGGTGGTTACCACGTGCACAGTCCCAGAGCAACAGTTTGGATCTACTGTAGCCCGTTTCTAACGCAGAGAAAATGGCTAACATGCATGGCTGTAACATGGATTGCAACAGCTTTTTGCTGGCTGCCGATTTAGAAAAATGTTCAACATTCAGCACTCCTGGCAAAGAACCCTAAGATTTATTTAAAAAAAAAAAAAAAAAAGGATCCCGGGAGGTTCCCGGTTGAATCTCCTCAGAGGAGTAGCTGACACACGTTGGCTTAATGGGCAGACTGAGCATCAAATCCCAGGGAGGAAGCGGTTTAGAGGAACGTAAAGGGAAGCTGCCTGCCCTCCCAAAGCACAAAAAGCTTAGAGAGCCACGGGTTTTGTTTTAATTACGCGTTTTCGTCCTTAGCGTGGAGTAACATATTCCTACCGTTTCGCAATCAGTTTTGTCAGCTCTTGTGGGCTTTTAAACTTTGCACAAACCAAGCTGAACGCGGGCAGGGCAGGGGACGTTTCTGCTCCCCCCGTGACCGTTCCACGGGTGGGCCTCATCCAGCGGCGGGACTCCCGCCCCGCGGGGCGGCACGGCACGGCACGTCTCCCCGTCCGGTTCCTAACCGCTGCCCGCCGAAGCGGGGCTGGCCCTGCGGGAGCGGAGAGTACAGAGTCACACGGAAAGCGGCCGTTTCTGCGGCCCGCGCCGCCGGCGGCCTGCCCCGGCGCCGGGCCGGAGCCCCCGCGGCTCCGCGGAGGGCCGGGAGGCGCTCCCGCCGGGCCCGGCCGCCGGGGACGCGAACCCGGGGTCAGCCGCGGGCCGCCGGCGAGGCCGCCGCCTGTCGGGGAGGCGCCTGCGGCGGGGGAGCGGGGAGGGGGGTACGACACGGGGACGCCGCGGGGTCGTCGCCATTGCCGAAGTTGCGGGTGGCCGCCGCCGCCGGGCGGGTGAGGGAGGCGGGCCGCGCCACACAGGCGCAGAGGGGCGCGCCGAGCCCGCCCGGCCCCGGCCCCCGCCTCAGGCGCCGCCGCCGCCGCTGACGGGCGGGGAGGGCCGGGCCGGGCCGGGCGAGCCGCGGCGGCGGGCGAGGGGCGGCCACTTCAGCACTGCCCGCGCCCGCTGAGCGGCAGGACGGCAGCGCCGGGCCCCCGCGTCCCCTCGCCGCCGCCGCCGCCGCGTCCCGCCGCCCCGAGGCCCCATGGCGGGGCCCGTGCCCCGTGGGCGCCTCGCCCCGCGCGGCCCGGCGCTGCTGCTGCTGCTGCCGCTGCTGCCGCTGCTGCCCGCCGCCGCCCCGGCCCCGGAGGGGCCGTCGTGCCACGGCGCCTTCGACATGTACTTCGTGCTGGACAAGTAAGGGCAGCGCGGGGGGACGGCGCCGCCGCCGCCGCCGCCGCCTTGCTCCGGGCGCGGCTTTTGTTCCGGCCGCGCGCGCCCGTGGGAGCCGTCGCGGGGCTGAGGGGGCCGCGCGCGCCGGGGCAGCCGGGCCGGGGGGACGCCGCGCGCGCCGCCCCGGGCTAACGGCCGCCCCGGGCTAACGGCCGCCCGCCGCCGCCGCGGCGCGTGGGCAGCCGGCGGCGCGCCGCGGGCGGGGGTCGGCGTAACGTCCGCGTTGAAGCGGGGCGCACGGGGAGGCGCGCAGAAAGTTTTCGGCTCTCGCTGTGGCCTCGCTGCAGGGTGGCGGGGAGGGTCGGGCGGGGTTCAGATTCCCCCCCACCCGCGTCCGACGAAATTGTGAAGTTCGCGGGAAAGAGGATTTTAGCGAAGGTAGATTGTCTGACCGAAAGGACACGGGTGGACGTTTTTGAGGCAGCCCGAGCGACCGGCAGCATCTGCCGCCCCTCCCCCTCAGCAGCTGTTGATGATCATGTTTTTGTGCTGAAGTTTGTACATAACGGACCGCCATCAGCACGCCCTGCGCTTGCGGGGGGAGCGGGGCGAGCAGGGACTTAGCTTTGGTAGAGAACCGATGCTGCCGGGCCTCGCGGCAGGATTGTTCGTGTATTTTTCACTACGGGGTGCTGCTTAATGTATGCATTTTGCCTTGCCTTAGCTCGACAAATCGTGGCAAAAACCACACGCGAGCGCTACCGTGAGCCAGGCTTGCTGGTAACTTGAAATAATTAGAAAAGCAAATAGTCCTGTATTGTCTAATCGCTCACTGAAATTGTCACCCTGCCTTGCCTGGTTTCCTTAAGTAAGGCCTACTAATGTGCTTTTGTTTTCTTTTCAGATCTGGGAGTGTAGCACAGAACTGGCACGAAATATTTGATTTTGTAAATCAGCTGACGGAAAGATTTGTGAGGTGTGTTTTACTCCTTGTGACATCTATAGTACTGGGATACGTTGAAAAAAAACCCATGCTTTTGTAAGCTCACGAGATACGTTTCACAAACACGTTAAGAGTTTGGCTTCTAATGCCCAAATTGCTGGAAAATATTGGAAACTTTTACTTTGTTTTCTCATGTTTGGAGCTCAGTGAAAAGGTGGTAATATGCATCTTTAAATACTTAGTCTCTAAAATTATTCTCAGATGCAATTTGGTGATTTTTAACATTTTTTTTTTCCATAAGCCACATGCCTCATTTCTGATGGAGTACTTAGTGTATATTGCTTTTAGAGATCTAGATAAAGGCGGCGATCTGAATACATGCCTGTATATGTAAATACATGGTGCGGGTCAAAAGGAAGGATGTGTCTTTCAAGCTCAAACGTACAGGAAGTTTATGCCACGTTAACGGTATATTTGTTGTACATATATGTAATCAACTTTGTAACTGGCTAGCGGTATTGTCTGGCAAGTATTGCTGCCACAGAAACGGCTGTTGTAAATACTGGCTACCTGTACTCTGCACGAACAGCTGAGGATTACTGTGATGCAGCGTTTTGCTTTAAAAAAAACAACAACAGAATAAAACAAAAGGAAGCCCCCCAAAGACACAGACATAGCCGTTGCGGTAGTTTTTGCTAAGGAAAATTAAGTGCAGTGGGTAATTATAATCTCGGCTTGCTAATAAGGGGATACAATTAGGCTTGCATAATTAAATATTGCTTACATTCGCCCTGTAAAAAGCAAATCTTCTATAAACCAAGTGGGCGACACAAGCTTTTGAAAGTTATTTTGTAAGCTCTAGAATAAAAAAAAAAAAAGAGCCGGAGGGTACYGAAGCAGCACTTCTTTTCGGTGAGCGGTAAAAAAATACATTTGCCCCCACCGAAAGGGTGGTGCTTGTTCAGTGTAAATCTTTCAGTTCATCATCTTTTACAGCCAAACGACGCTCCCTTTTGCGACAGTTGTTGTGTAGCGGTCTGGCAGCGTTATCTGAAATGAAGCTGTTGAGGTGGCAAGTTACGCCGCTGACCTTTCACAGCAAAGGAGGATCAATTATGGCGCAGAGCCGGGCAGTCCAACCAACGAGCGTCTCGCTTGGTGTCCGGGTGCTGAGGACTCAGCCTCACGTGGCACAAACCCTTCACAGCGTGATGGCTGTTGGGCTCTTGTGGGAGCCTGAACAGTGCATCTCCCCGTGTGTTTCCCTGACGGGGCTGGAGTGCCTCTGAAGGCTGGTGAGGCTTTGTCCTGCCTTCAGGCCTCCGTACACTTTCAGAATAGGGCATGGAGTCATTCGACCTTGCCCTTTCTTAAATTGAAAAGAGTAGTTGTGCGAAGAAGGCAAAGAACCAGTTGGTAGCAGTTTCCTTCAGTCCTCACCTGAAGAATTAATTCATGGCGGTGCATCTGCTCTCCGGTTTGACTTGTCTGTAACGTGCATGTTTGCGGTAATAGCGCTGCATGCTGATTACCTTGGTTCTGAAAGGCCTGCGCCTGGCAGGGCTGTCGGGTCTAACGGACGTGTTCACACGATCCTCCTCCGTCGTCACAGCGTCCGAGTGCTCGGAGAGTGGAACAGGAATGGGATGTCTTGTGAAGAGGACAGGTTTTGTGGTTGTCCTAAAGAAAAGTTAGCTAAATCGTAACTTTGAGGTTATTCCGCACAGAGAGTTGCATCTCAAATAAGGAAGTCTCACGTTACTTGGACTAGGCTGTGATGTAATTTCCAGAGATTGAGATTGCAAGTACTTGTTTTTTGTTTGGCAACCGCTTGCGGCAGCTAAGACGACTGATAATCCCATGTCTTAGATTATAATTTAATTTAGAGCATCTCAAGATTTTTGTATTCAGAGCCTTAACGGATAGACTGCAAGACTGGATCTTAGAGCCAAGATCTGYGCGGTTTTGTGCAAAGACTTGCCCAGTACTTACATTTCCACGATGTCAATAATTCTAAGTTGCGTCATTGACGTAAGCGAACTGAAAATGTATGGTCATTCATCTTCACAAGTGTTAGGTCTTTACTAACATTAACATGATTAATTAATGCTGATACACGTATTAAGTGAATTATAAAATTACTGAATATATTGAAATCGACATGAATAAAAGTTGAAAGCAGGTAGGAGAGATGTTGTTACCACTTACCTTAGGAAAGTTGCTGTCTTGGGCTTCCAGAGCGTCAGTTCTTGTGCATTTTTCACTGATAGTTGGATATAATTCCTCGTAATCTTGTTGGAAGAGACGGGTRGGCTTCTTCAAAAAAAGACTGAACTCCTTAATAAAATCAATTCATACAGTATTGCTTTTTATAGTGACGTTTCCCCAAATACTTTTACGGAAGTTGATCTTAAGTGTCGCAACTCTCTGTCACCGAAACAAAAACATACTCACTCTGAAAGAGTTTGTCATGCTACTTTTTTAGAGTTGAATCCGTCGGAAGGCACTGTTTCTTTGACGTTGATGATTTTATGACCGAAAAGCACAGTTTGAAATTTACATTGTGTCAGGATCAACCTTTAAAAAGGGGAAACTGACTTTTGAACGTGTCCACGTTTAATACCCCGGAGCAAGAGCGTGCCCTGAGTCTAAGTCCCTGACTTATTTTTACACCAGTGACCATCAAAATATAAAAGGATGCATTGCCTCCTGTACGGTGGTAGATCACAACCTGTGAAGTGCACTTTCAGTTGGGTCGCATGAGATCTTAACTGTTAAGCTTAGCATGTCTTGATCTGGAGTCTAGTCAGGCAAGAAAGAATAATAATTCTGCTACTTCATACTCAAAGCATCTGGGTAAGGAGTAGATGGGCAGAAATCCTTTCATTCCTCTCTCATTCTGGGTTTGTAGTTCAAAAGAATGTTCTTTGGAAGTTGGAGGATAAACATGATACTAAGGAAGCGTAAGTGAATGAAATGCTGTGCGTCTGTACATTTCTCTTCATTTGTCTAAAATGTATTTTTTCCCTCTTTCCCTTTTTTAAAAGCCCCAAGATGAGATTATCGTTTATCGTGTTTTCCACCCAGGCACACGTCATTATGCCATTAACTGGAGACAGGTTAGTGCACTGCTTTTTTAATTCTCCCTCTCCCTCCTCTCCCCCAAGGGCTCTTATTAAATCAGAAGAACAGTAACAGATACGGAACAATAACTGATACCTTTAAGTGGTGGCCAGTCATGAAGCCTCTGTGCAGAGCTGGATTTAATTTTGTGAACGTATCAATGGATAGACTAGTAAAAAAGGACGGAGAAGAACGATGGGAAATAAATTCCTGTTGTGAACTCTGCCAGTGCTTTGCAGAACAACTACAAGTAATGTTTTCATCTCTGCATGACTCCGCATCTTCCTTGGCACAGCAGGAGAAATGATTCTTGCTTTTACTTTTGTAAAGCAATGTCTGTAGATAAGTCTTTGCTATTTTTTCACGTCTGGGTAAAGCGTACAATGGTAAATTAATGTTTCCCATAATCTCGTATAAGGTAGGTATTTAATTTCGTATTTTCAAATCACGACTTCAAAATCGGTTTTAGACAGCGGAGCTGGTGCCACGTGAAAGGTGCGAGATCTTTCTGGCGCTGTGATGATGTCTGGATGTGCCTGAACTCTTCCTTTCAGTTGATGTTTTCAAAGGCTGCGGAATTCAAGGCTGCTCACTCTGATTTCTAAAGCAAATAAGGATTAGCAGCTAGGATAGCTCAAGGATAGGTGGGAGGAAACAGAAGGAGAAAGCCAGGTAGAGAAGAGATTGTTGCAAAATTAACGACTAAAATCACAGGAACTGGAAAACGATATTGTGGAATCGGTGCTTTCAGCAGAGGACAGTCGCACTGTCGTCAGAGTCCTTCAGTATCCTTTCAGCCTTGTCAAAAACAACACGACCTGCTCTCTCTCTGCCTTCTGTCCAGAGGCTAACCACACTGCACAACTTTCTGTATTTTGAACAGGTGGATAAACCATTTAGGAATCATTTTAACGAAATGTGGCAGGGTGGAAGTGAGGTAGTCCTTCCTTTCTGCTCCCTTTAGTAGAGTCAATACAAAATGTGGTCTGCCATAGTCAGTTGGTTTACTGTGTGGTGGTGTTTTTTTTTTTTTTTTTTTTTTTTAAAAATAATACATAATAGCAAGTACAAGACTTACTGAAGAGACCTGTCATTGTCAACAGACAAATGCGTCACACTACAGAAATGTGTGCTGACATCCTAGAAAAAGGATGTCTAAAGACCCAATTCTAGGCCCCTCCTGTTTTAGCGTTTAAAAAAGTGCTCTGACTTGAGAACAGCCAAGTATTCACTTCCCCCCACCCGGACCCGGATACTGGATCTGCTCTCTGCAGCGAGAGACGAGGTTATAAGCCATTTTTCCAGATGGCTTGGGAGAGGTCRGGAGAGGACACTTCAGCCTGTTCTGAGGACTGCTGAAGTCAATGAGGTCCTTTCTCTCGATTTCAATAGGCCCTTAATCCCTGTCAGTAGCCTATTCCTTATCAAGCATGGAGAGTCAGCGCTGGTAGCGTACAGACYGCTTGGAATGCTTGGGCAGAACCCTGGAACCCCGCCACGGAAACACAAGCGCCTTTTTCGTTGCGTGTCTGTGGCACGCTTTAGGCCATGGAAAGAACCATATTTTTCTCAGAAGCCTCGTTTAAAGCATAGGAAGAACCTTCTTGAGTTCTAGTGAGTTCCTTTGTGGGACTTTTCTTTAATGCAAGGTTTGCTGATGCTTTTGTGAGTGTGGTAGGGGAAAGGAAATTACTACCCTTATTGTTTAGGAGGAATTATAAGGAGAATGAAGAAGGAGACATTAGTAACCGTGACCATATGTACGTAGGTAAGAAAGGATAGATACAGTTGGAACAGCTGTCCTTTTAAATATTAAAGAAGTCAACAGAGCAAAATGACTTAGAATGTTGAAGTCCCATTGTTCCAAACAGAAGATGAGGATGCTAAGTACAGTGCTGTTTTGGGGATGGGTGTGTATGTGTGTGTGATTATGGGGTATTACGGCCTTGGTTTTTTTATGTGCGTTTTGGACTTGCAGGGATGTTTTTCCCCTTGCTTACTTGCTAATTCGCAAACGTCAGGAAACCACAATTCGTTCCCAGCAGTTACTTCAAAGTAGGGAAGTCTTTTTTGTTTTGAAAGCCTTAGGCTTCTAATTGTTTGCACAAAGTTCTTGCTGGTTTTTACTGCATAATAAAGCTGTGGATATAAAGAAACCCACACCGTAGCGCCAGAGCCCCCAGATTACCAAATATTTTGTGACTACAAACAGTGCTATGTGAGTAACTCTGGAAACAGAAGTCAATGCTAACCACAGTACACACAATGCCGTAATAAATACATAGAATAAAAATTAACACCCAGATGGAAAAGACTTCTCACAATGGTTTACATCCCATTTTAGAGATACACATTTCCCCTGTGAAGTTGAGCTGGAAACTGTATGCTAAGTGGTAAACAAAGATTTGTGYGTTCACATTTGGGGCTCAGTTTTGCTTCTAGTTTTGAAAAGCAACTTGTTTGGAAAAGTGGATACGCTTACGAGTATCATCCAGATGGCACGATGTCGTCTGTGTTCTCTTTTGGCCAAATGTATGCTGGCCAACAGAATTTCAGGTTTCTGTAAAYCTGCTTCTGCAGCATTTGACCGATGTCCATGGCCAGGACTAGCCCTGCTGGCTCTGCTTGGGTGAAACTCCTGTTGGAGCTAAAGAAAGATTACATTAATGAGGGTGGAAAAATAGGACACGTAAGTACCTGGTACATGACCAACTGTACGTGGAGCACTGACGATTCCTTTATTGCACAGGGACATGTAATCTAGCAAGACATGTATGCATTTTGAGCCTCGGTCACATGAGCTAACCCTACGCTTTGGTTCAAGAAGCTTGCCAAAATAGAGCCATCTGCAGAGAGCGTGTTCTGCTGAGCGTATAAAGTACGACAAAAAGTCAGCCGCTTACGTGTTTTCCATCCGGAGCCCGTGCAGGACGCCTGAATTTTAAAGCAGAATAATTATTATAATTGTACTGAGCCCTCTGTAGTATTTGAGAGGTGTAGAAGGCAGGAACCTCCTCCAAATTACGCGTCTGAGGCGGCTGATGTGCAGGGTTTACTTTCACCAGTACGACAGCTCTGTTCGTCAGGGATGCAACCATCCCTCTTTTTGTTAAAGAACACTTTTCCCCCCYGCTTTGTTTCACTAACAAGTTAGTGTGTTTTCCTGTTATTATACTTCCTTTTTAGCAGCAAAACCGAAGCACCTGTTTTGTTTGCCTTTATTTGTTAGAGATGAAGTACGTTGCCTCGCAGGCACGTGGCCTCATTCCTGATGATAAATATATGCTCATTGGGAATCACAATTTCCCTGCCAGCGCTCCTACTCTCAACACACTGAAAAACGATTCAAGATTCCAGCACTTCAATAGGTAGAACGCAACATGGAAAAGAAATACAAGATACTGTCCCCCATCCAGAAGAGCTAAGAACACCGCTACTTAAAACTGCATAGATATTAACGGAGACTCAATGTTTCATACAAGGCTAGCCCCTTGCCCGACTGAATCAGCACGACCTGACGCTTAGGTGACAGTTTCAGCTGGGTCTAACCTCCGCAGCACTAATGTACAAGCACAAAATGTTATCGCTAAAAAAAAGCAGGGATTTGAACGGGTTTTAGGATTTAGTCCTCAAGCATGCTTTGCTTTCTAGCAAGCATAAGCCTTTCTTTGTACGTGTTGAAGATGCATTTATTTCCTTTAAGGCAAATGATTGTCCCTTGCTGTTAAGTGTTCTTACTCTCAAAGGCAGTATCGCATCTCTGAGAAACTAAGGTGGCTTGTGCTTCCTAACTGGTCTGTAGCTTTGTCGTTGGTCCTCTCAAATGGGGGTGCGATCTACATCCTGCTGCGGTAGAAGGAAGTATTACGTGTCTTCCGCTGCCAGCGAGTCCTGGCTGCGGCCCTGTCTACGCAAGGAAACAMGGCGACGCCTTAACAACATCAGTAGTCCCACCGCTTGGCTGCTGACAACACTGTTCTTAGCATTGTGTCAATTAACCTTACTTAAAGCAAGAGACAATACTAAACAGTGATGAAAACAGTACCTGTTGAGTTGCCTAAATAAAAGCTTGCGGCTTGGTGCAGCAGAGCTTATGCAGAGAAACCTCTCCTGTAAACTGCTGATAGTTGCCTTGGCGTAATTTGAACTCGGAAAGGCAGTTACATTTAGACCTGAAAGTAGATCTGAATTGTGAAGCACGCTCAGGTAAGGAGAGGTTGCTACATTTTAATTTATGTTAAACTGAGTTCTTTGCTCGTTTGCAAAGCTGGGCTGCTTTGTAGTCTCTCTTCACTAAATGGTCTGTTTTCAATTCTAAATTTAGTTCTGCAGTGCCCTGCCTTGGGAGGCACTGAAGGTACAAGACAAGCTCAGCGTAGACTTTGGCCCGTGCAGGGAGCAGTAGTTGTAGATAGGCTCGTGTGCCTCGCAGCAGAGTTGGCACAGCCTCCTTCGCAGCAAACAAGCCCTCTGCGGCTGAGGTGTCTAACGCAGGTCCGAGGTCCTGCTCTCTGAGGTAGAGCACAGCAGAGTTCCCCAGAGAGGTAAGAGCAGTGGGCTGCTCTACCTAAAAAGAACCGACAGAGCAAAACGATGGAGAGCTTGTAGCCACGGTTGTGTTTGGCTGGCTGCTGCTGGAAGAATGATCTGAAGTAGTTACAAAGCTTAGAGAGAACAGACAGGGTAGCTGTTAAAAATTAGAGGTGCCTTTTCTAAAAAACAGAGATGCGATGCAGCGCGTATGCTGAACAGGGAAGAGATTTTAAATTTGTACTCATTTAGCCCAAACACAGACAGGCTGCAAGTTGCCGATTTTGTTTTGCTTTTTCCACCTCCCTCCCTTGTCTGACTTACACCACGAAGCCAATGGCGCTTCAGCGTTTATCGCCGTTACTGAACTGTACTGCGGTAGAGTCCAGRCACCCAGACTGAGGTCATGGCTCTGTTATTTCAGTACAGATGAGTGTTAAAACCAGACCTTCTCTGTGGATTTTTGTGGCCACGAAAAATTATTACAGAAAGTAGAGAAAGGAGACTTTTGAGAGCACTGAAGAGAGGGCTTTGGAGTGCTATGGGTGGTTGACTAAAGCGAGTCCTGTTACCAGAACGATTCAGGCAGACACGAGCTCCTGTGCCCACCCTCCAAACCGGCTGGGTGTGAGTTTTGGCGTGATTGAGCTAACGTCTCCTGCTGTCTGGTGGGGCTCATTCGCTGGGGCTCCGAGTCCTGCACCCACATTGGCCTTGTGACATCCAGACCAGGACTCGCTCGTACCTGACCGACTCGGAGCACGGGTGGAGCTCGTTCACATCTGGCTGGGCCTATCTAGTACAGATGTGCTCCAGGGGAAAGAGATGATGACTGATTAAATGCAGCTAAAAAGGGTCATGCTGCCAAAGATTTTCCTGGAACCCCTTGTAGGCAGAGGCCTGGAAACACCAGAGATTTCTGTGTGACCGGGTCACAAGACATTTTAGGTAAATAAAACCGAACTGATTGTACAAAAGCTATTTTTGCAAAATGAAATCTGTTTCAGGAAACTGGGACTTCAGTTGCTGCTTGTTTCTTGGCAGCAGAACGCTAACGCCTGTGATGTGCTGCCACTCATTTCTGGCAAGCTCCAAGTATGTGGTTTATAATCTGCGTTCGTACATAATCAGTTTCAAGTTGTTTCTATAGATGCTGAATGTAAAATATTTGGATGAAACAGATTGTGTCATCTTACGTAACGTGTTCTCTTCCATATATTCGATGCCACATTTCTCTCTTTTTTTCTTTTCCCCCCTCCCCAATTGTATCGGTTGATCCTGTGATTGGGAGCTTATTACAGCTATGGATTGTACTTTGGAACAGAGCTTCTAAACATAGAGGAAGCCCATCGGTGGAACAAATGACTCGTGGGTGGCATTCAGGCAGAGCGGCATATGCATTCTTTCTCATTTTGTTTGCCCTAAGGAAAGCTTTCACGCTTGCATCCTGCAATGTATTCTCCCCCCATGTCCTCACCCCTGCTGGTTTCCTCTTTGTCACCTATAGTTGTTACAGTATTCTATGTATTCTGGCCCAAATTTTGTGCCTACTAAGTTTTTACTCGTCCTTTCCGAGAACAACTTTCCATGGGCTTCACTGGAACTTTGCTTGCGTGAGAATTAAGAACTTCCAGGTTTGATTCTTTCAGTAAAGTCTCTCTGCCTTTTTTTCCCCGCTCGTACCGATTTCACTGGAAAGAATTCCTTTCATGCTACCTACTAGCTTCTCCAGTCTTATCATCATAGTTAAGTGAGCAGATCTCACAGTCAAAGATGGATTTATGTAAAGGCCCATGAGAAATCATGGCACTACCTTATCCTCCTGTTAAATATAAGTGAACTGTGACCTGTGTAAGTGTGATGTCTTGTCAAAGGTCACACAGAAAGGTAGTGACAGCCAAAAATTTAAAAAACTGTCCTTAATCCTAGTCATTTTCCTTGGATACAAGAGGTGTCTTGCAAACGCTGCATTTGCCTATTGATACTTATTTTTTAAGGGAGAAGATCTTAATTATTGCAGTTCTGTCCTACCCCATTCAGTACCTGCATATTGACCTGGAAGGTTTCTCTAGAAATAGAACTGCTGTTTTAGGGGATTTCTTTTTTAATTGCAGCGTGATTGGAAGTGAAGTTGCTTTAATTGAGCAAAGTAGACTTAATATAACAGAATTTCCACTGGGCTATTTAATACTGAGGCTTTGCCACTTCTTTGCAATATCTGCTCCGTTTGAAACGTTTAACTTGATTCTAGCTCTTTGACTCGCTGAGTCTAAAGTCTAAAATACCTGTTACCACAGTGCCGCTTCCATTGTGAATACAAAATCTGTCTCCACATGGTATCTCAGCTAAATGCTATTATTTTACAGGTTTTAATTTCAGATCTCCTTTATGACAAATACTAATTTTTCCATCAATAAACTAACCCCTTTTCCCACTTCAAATCACGCTAGCACAGTCTTTTACCTTTTTGTTTTCAGAGAGAAAATCAAGAAAGGTCTTAAGGATTTGGAGGAGGTAAAACCAGCAGGTGACACATATATACATGAAGGATTAAAACAGGTAGGTTTTACTCATCTTCCTGCATTCAAAATATCCTCTGTTCTCACCCTTTGGAGAGCAACAGCAACAATCTGTAACATAAATGGATTGATTGTATGCCTCGGTCTGTTACGCTYGAATCTTTTTGGTTTCCTAAGCGGTCCCAAGATTGCCCAGATACTATGCAAATCCCATGCAGAAGATTAGCCGTCATAGAAAATTGCCATATGGAATTTCTTTGACTTGGTCCTTTGCAGTACAGAGCGGTTCTTTGTCGTGAATTTAACAGCTAACACGGCATACCAATTACATGGTAAATAGTCACGCAGAGCTTTGTAGGGCTGCGAGTCTAACAGTACCTTCCAGAGCACGTGCTTATGGAGGGTTTACTGCACAGATCAGCATTTTCAAGACAAATGGTCTTAATTGTGGACTGTCTTCGTTATGGAGTTCCCAACTGCTTAGATTTGCTTGAGACGTACAGTTAAAGCGTGCTTTGCGATTTTGCTGAAAGACTCCGGCCGTGAAGGTGAGGGATAAGGTGAGGATCTAAGCTTTCACCGTTATGGATAGAAACAGAGTTTCTTCCTTTATGCCTACGGAGCCGAGTTTGTAATTGTGATCTGCGGGCTGAAAAGCTAGGCGAACCGAAGTTTGTTGCCATTCTAAAAAAAAGTGCTTCGTTTTAAGCCATTCTTTTTATATCTTGGAACCTCCTGACTGGCTTTTGAAATCTGGCGGGTAGCAAAGGAAACCTTATGGTGGATCTAAAGAGACGTGAGCTTCACAACTCGGAGAGAATCTGTCCTGAAAGGATCAAGTGTTTCCAAGGGTCGATCAGTTAGTGACCCCAGCAATTCAGAGATGGGCTCACTGGTGACTGGAAAATACCGATGAATGATTTCCTTGTTAGCAGCGAGCGAAAGGGAGGCAGAGGATTGTCACGAGAGATGCGTTTGAAGATGAGGCTGAGCGTCGTTTCAGATGCTATACTCACTTAGAAGATGATCTTGGTTAAAAGTTCAGTTGTAATTTTAAGCTGGATAAATATTTCTTGTTTTCAGGCCAATGTGCAAATTGCGAAGCAAGGAGCCTCACGGTTTTCTAGTATCATCATTACGTTGACAGATGGCAAGCTAGATGGTCAGATTCCCTTGTATGCAGAGAAGGAGGTGAGCGCTAGGTGAAAATGCATGTTGTATTCTGAAGAATTTGGGTGTCGGCTGTTGAATGAAAGAATGTTTATTCCTCTGTTCTATTCTGGGGCAGGCAAAGAAGTCCAGAGAGCTGGGAGCTAGAGTTTACTGTGTTGGCGTCCTTGATTTTGTACAAGAACAGGTAAGAACGTTACTGTTTTAGATTACTAGGCGGTACCTTGTCACAGGGTTTTATACAGTTAATGTTGAGTAATATAGGAATTAATTTTACTTACATTAGGCAGAATAATGTCTTCTCTGGCTTAGGAAGCAGACACGCGATGTGTACACAGACATAAATAGAACGTGTGGGTGTCACTTTCATTGCCGAGAAGGCCCTTCGGAAATACCCTTGCTAACTGGTAGCTGCCAGCAGGAAAGGATGCAGGCAAAATCCCTTTCATTAAGATGGCAACCAGATTAGGCTACAGGTTGCGTGAACAGAGTCGCTATAGACAAGCTTCAAGCAGCGTGTATAACAGCCCCGGGATAAGCAAAAGAAAGAAGGATCCGTGTCCCTCATTGACTGAAAGCTCTTACAGAGTTGCTGTGTCCTGATGAAGGCTGTAGCTACTCTTGTACCATGAAAGTGACTTAAATGGAGAAGTATACAAAAGACTCTTTACTATAGAAGGTGCATAGAAAGGCKTTTTAATGGAAGGCAGAGCAAACAGGGAAGGTAATTCTGGAAAGAGTTACAAAATCACTGCCGAGAGAGAGGCCCTAAAAAGTTTCTTTAGTGTGGTGGTTTGACACGATGGCTAGCCACTATGCCATTTTGTTAGCTGCAGTAGGTTGTAGTAAGTTCTTCCATTTAGAGAAGTCATAGTTAGCTCTGAGGGAACTCAAAATTTTCCTTCTCTTTGCAGAGTTGATGGGAGTTGGTTTTAGACATCCATTTACATTTTAAGGGTGAAAAGCAGCGTGACGAATTTAGTTTGCCAAATGATTCCCGTGTTTGCACGTGTTTTCTCTCCACAGCTTGAAAAAATTGCTGACACAAAAGAGCAAGTCTTCCCTGTCACTGGAGGATTCCAAGCACTTAAGGGGATAATCAATTCTGTGAGTATCAGGCAATAAGCTTAACATTTCCTCAAGATGACAGCATACTCTCCAGTCCCACTTACTTTTCCAGGCAGAATTGGTTCCTAAATCGGTAATTGCAATATATTAAGTTCTCTCCACCTTATCTTAGAGCTGCAGTTCTGTAAATTAACATTGCCTGCCACTCCCGCAATTATTCACGCTCAGACCTTGCGTGGCGTTTGAGGACTCCGTACAAGCGGAGCGATGCATTTGAGGGGGGATGCATTGAGGAATGGCTACTGTAGGTTTAGTGTGACAAAGGTCGACACTGTTACTCCAGGAGAGTTGAGAACAACTGGTTAAAATCATTAGGAACGAGTGCAATTTAGGAACTGCCCAAATCTTCGTATACAGAGAAGCATTCTAAATACATACTTTAGCCTTGACTTCAACCACTTGTTTTCCCAGTAAGCGATAAGACTTTCAGTTCCTTTTTTTCAGCGTGCCATGAGAAACTCCCATCGGTGAGATGAGGCCATTCAGCTGAGTACTCTGATTTGCAAGAAGGGATCAAAGCAAGAGAAACATTTTGGTTGCGATCAGTGGCTTGACAGTACTTTAACCGTGTGTCAAGAAGACACCTTTGGTTGTGGGGACCTAATTGATTTGCCTCATCTTAAACTAAAGGCTGTGTTTTATGCGAGGTTAACAGTGCTGCTGCTGCATGTAGGCAGCACAATGGAAAGAAGCTGACTGTCAGAAGTCAAGTCAAAACTAATAATGAAATCCTTTTTCTGAGAGAGATTGCACTATAATTCATTTCCCTTTCCTCCTTTTTTTTTTTTTTTAGTAAAGAAAGGATACTACTCACATACCGGATATTATGCAGTCATGAATTTATCACTTCCCTTGAATAGTGTGTTTTTTGTGGAAGTTAACGTTATAATGAAACAGCTTATTTTCCTTCTTGTTGCTTTAAATAAATGTAATTTCAGAATCTTCCTTGCACGTTCTAAAGACGTATAATCAACCTTTTCACGCAGTGACATTTATTTTCCTGAAAAGGCAGTACACCCCACGTGGTACTGCTTCTCATTCTATGCCATTTTAAAGACTTAGAAGAATCAGGTATTCTGCTGGTGCAAAGCGATGCAACATTGAAGCCGCTAGTGACATAGTTATTTATAAGAGCTGAATGTTTAACCCCAGTTGATTACGTTAAGTTTCCAAGGATACTGCATTTCAAAATGCGTACGTCAAGACAGAACTAGATAAAGGACTAAAGACATTTGCGTTCGGAGTTTGCCCTCCGACAAGGGTCACTGACCTGCAGATTGGACCCATCCAAGGAGTCAGGTTTCTCCACTCTTCTTGCTCTTCGAGGAAGCAGCCGGAGTACGATCGCTTGAGATTTCTGAAGAGCTCAGCTTGAGGAGTCTGTAATTCAAACAGGCGGAAGATTGGCATAACCTGTAGGTTGTCCCATTATCCCCCATTCTCAGCCAAGGTATTTTGGGGCAGCCTCTGGCTAGTAGCAGTGCCAGTCTGCCTCTTTTATACCTCCCAGGAGCTGCCAAGCACCTTCCACTTTTTTGTGGACAGAGCGAGGGAAGCTTTTCTGACAAGRTTTGGCAGATGGTGTTTGCACAAGCTTCAGTCCAGCTTCTTCTGGCACTTGCGAAAAACCCGAGTGTCGAAAACCCAGATTTGTGCGCATCATAGCTGTAGAGCAAGAAAAGGCGGACGCAATATCAGCACCTTGTTCTAAGATAACAGTTTAGCACTGACAGGGACTGTACAGAAAAAGCAAACTTCAGGTGCACTGTTCTACAGCTTAAAGGCGTTGTCTGCTCCTTTAAACTGTGACTGAACTCCCGAATTGTTTAGGGTTTTATTTAACAGACTGCATCTGGAATAGACATTTCAACATTTGGCTTACTGCATATTTCTGTCCGTAAAAAAACTCCTATGTGGTGGCTGTCGGGGCAGTGGGAAAGGTTTTTGCTGATAAATAAAGGAACATAAGGCCTTTCCGATAGGAAACGTATCAACTGACTTCAGTCTTACCTGCATCAGTCTCATTTATTGGGATAAAGGATCAAACAAAAACAGTTAGCGCTAGTAATTTGGTAGCTCCTGAGAGCTTTTAGAGGCTTGAACATYGTTTACAGCTTTCTGAAAAGCCCTGAATCTAAGCGGAGTTTCATTGAGCTGCCAAGGCATTTGAAACTCTCCTTTTCTCTTCTCTACTAAGCACATTAAACGTATGTGTCGGAAGCAGTGGGAGAACGGTACCCTGGCAGCGTCCCTGTTTTACCACAGAGCATGGATGGAAGTATTCATAGATAGTTGTTTTTTTTTTTTTTTTTTGTTTGGTTGTTTTTTGTGCGTTGTGTTTTAAACGCATGCGTGGTGGCTGTATTAACATGAGTTTTTGGTATGCTGTAGTTACAACTCAATTTTCTTTGAAGGGGTTTTCACCGATTGTGACAAATCATTCTCATTGCATTATAAAATCGATAAGCAGATCTAACCGAACATGAAATAGTTACAGTTTTCCTTTTTATTCACAATCATAAAGCCATGTCAGTTTGCAAGTTAGCTAGAGAACGCAGGTCTAAAGAGACACTGTGTCATAAAAGGGAAAGCTAGTTTCAAAACAGGTGAAAATGAAATACCCACCATCACAACCACGCAGAAGTATTGCTCAAAGCGTGGTGTCAAAGGTGCAGTTGTGAAACCCTCCACGAACATCATTGAAAACTTCTCGTTTAGAAAAAAAATACCGTTTACAGAAACGGCAGCGACCCAGCAATTAAAACCCTCAAGCAAAACTACAACATAGCACTGTTCGGTAGGAATGATCRGAGGAGCTGCTCAAAGCCTCTACTACATTTGCCTCTACCGGACTCAGCTGTGAAATTTTATGGCTGCTGCATTTTTGTTACACTCGTAGCAAATTCCAGGAGAACCGAGCAGTTAATCTTCATTTGTTGATGGGAAAAGAAGTAATGAGCTTTATCATAGAGTATCTGTTACTACCTGCTTCTGCAGTTGTGTGAAGTCTAAGCAATTATTCCAATTTATTTTCTTCGGACAGATACACAAAATACGTTTAATCGTGGCCAGGGATTAACATTCAAGACAGTTGAGGTCAGCATTTAGAGAAAACCTAGCTCAGATGTTGAAAAGCTTGCATTGTGTTTTGACCTCCTTCTTAGTTCACATAAAATCCCAGTGAAGTAAGGATTTAAGCACCACCATGCTGTGTTGTGTTTCTGTTGAATAGTATCAACTAACCATTCAAAACTCTGCACAGGCTTCTGTGAAGAGGCAACCGTTTTGTGAAGTTTCCGGCTCTTGTGGCATTGCTAATATCTAACTTGAAGTAGTAACTTAACAGCATTGTCAGGGGAAATAAATCTAAGCAAGAGTTTAGAACTTAAAAGAAGAACGCTGAAGGCAAGTTACTATGCTATCGGGAACAGTTTACTGATGTAGTTTGGCTAATAATTACAYGGAGCATGGCCTCATGAGCAAGCCAGAGCAGTGTGAACTGTAAGGGTTTGGGAGTGCACAATTTATATCACCATGTGACAGTTTAGTACTATGTAAGGAATTGAAACCCATTCTTCTTTCCCTTCCTTTCCTGTATATGATTTAGATTAAATCTTTTTTTTTTTTTTTTTAACCCATTTGATAAAGAACCATTTGGGAATTTATCATTTACATTGTTAGATCTGAGTGCGTCTGTCATAACCAAAATAGCACCTTCCTACCTGACTTTGGGGGAGCGTTGGTGAGGCTGCACATGTCTCTATACAAGGGAGCTGAGCTGTAAGCAAGCAGTCCGTAAGCAAGCTAACTCAAGAGTGCCTCACTCGCGTCTAACCAAATGCGGTCCTGAAGCAGCGTTTTCGGCGGGAGAAACTGTGGGGACATGGTGCTTATTAAATAGCTCAGCCAGACTCAGTTTCCCTGAAGGATTAGTTCCTGCAAGTGACTAGAAACTGTGGGGCTGACATCCTTGAGAGAGTTAGATAGCGTCTCAGGCATCAGGTCAACTCTTCTCTCTAATGCAAAAAACAGTACTGGACTCCCGGTCAAGGAGGGTAGCAGAATGTGTTTGTATTCGTAGAAGCGGGAAATGTTGCCCTTCTGTTTGATCACTTACAAAACAATGAATGGAGGAATAATGAGAAGCAGCAATTAAATTAAGGAGCTGGGAGCCAAGGTGCTGCTACCGCTTGAATCAAACACGTGGAGTCTTTAGACAAAACAGTATCTTTCATAAGGCTGAAGTTTCCGTAAYGTTCCCACAACACTCCGCTGTAAATCGGTACGATGTCTTATTCCTAATTTTTCCTGCCATTTTCTCATGTTTTGCTGGCTTTCGTGTCACGTTTCTGTGCATGTGGTTTGCACTGCTCAGCAAGCCTGAATCGCTTTTGTGTGCAACATTCTGAAAAACAAAACCAGTGGAAGAGCCCAGCTTCCCCTTTAGCTTAAGCAAACACAAGTCCCCCTGATTTGCGAGGCAATGTCGTCTGGTTGTCTCTGCAGGCAGAATTGGACAAGGCTCGTGCCTTTAAAAGTTACGTTAAGGGAACTCACTTTAGTAACATTATTAGAGCGTGTGACAGTTCTAAGTAGGCTTAAATGCATTTTTATACTGAAGTGAGTTGGCAGCACTTAATACAGGAAGTTAAAATATATTTTGTACTGAAGAAACCCCACAAAAACTTATCCGATAAGACTACAGGAACCAATAGTGCAGAACATAAGAAGAAGTAGTCAGTTCAAAAAAAGTTCAGTCTAGAATTGTTTTATCTTTAACTGTTACAAAATCTCTTAAGAATTCTACCTGAGAAAGATTAGAAATAGAATTGTTAAGCTCTCTTTTTGCTTGTTCATTTYGCAGGTGCTCAGTTTTGAATTGTTCGTTTTATGTGGGAAAACCACCCTTAAACATACTGGACAAAAAAATTGTTCAAGACATGTAAGCTGAGCACTTGCATCACCTACAACATTTTAAATTGAAGCTCAATTGTCTCCAAGTTGGCCGAGCCTCTCGGCAAAAAACCCTAACCCTTAGCATAAAGTTCTAAGTTTGTCCAAGAAAAGCTGCAAATTCGTCTATAATACTGCAACATAATAAGAGACTCGTTAAGTCTTCAACATCAGCGTGGGTWTGGAAAGACAGGACGCAGTAGAGCAAGCTACTGATGGCCTGGGGACAGCCCCCCTGCAGCTGTACCTTGACCTCTGCGTTCAGCTCTACAGATCTCACTGCAGGAATGGTATTAACAAAAACTGGAAGAAGGTTAGCTAACAGTACAACTGGGAGGGGAAAGGGACAGTACGACAGGAAGGAATGTTTCTTGGAAGAATAGAGTAATACATACATCAATAGTACTTTCCTCRGGCGGAGCTTCTTTTGTGAAAATACCTGCACTAAAATGAACAGCACCACTTGCTACGTGGTACCTTACCCCACACGATGAGATTTCTCAGAATCTACTCGCATACCCACCTCTCAGTGAAAGGGCAACCTGGGGGAGGGGAGACCTCCGTGTTTGTAGGATGTAAACTCCAAGGCTGAAGCGGAGTTTCTTAGAACCATCAAATGCGTGTACCTAGGAACAGTAAAACTGAACTAAGGATTAAATGCATCCAGGGTCCTTAAAAAAAAAAAAAAAATCTTCATAACATAACCAGTGGCAGACTCTCGCTGAAGCAGTATAAGCAGATAGTGCTATAAAAATCTTACTGCCCAATTGTAAAAATTCTTTCCAGTAAAACTCTTGTTGATGATAGAGGGAAGTCTGCTCCGGTTGTAAAGAACAGTCAGCAAAATCCCTCTAGCATTCAGATTCCTTTGAGCAACAGTGAAGGATATCTATTGAACATCCAGGGGGGATCCACGTCAGTTAGATGGTTCCTGTATCAATCGCTGTGCATGACAATGCATTCCTACCTTTAAGTTACATGGATCGGCGACAGCCAGATCAGCGGGGCCCAAAGGGAACCACTGCATAAAACGTACGTGGCAGYGGCACGCTCAACAGCTCTCCATACCTGACTAGTAACTTCTCATCTTGGATGCAGTGACAGTCATTGTCACTACGCTTGCACCTCAGCAGAGAGCAGGCCTGCACAGGCTGTTGACAAGACTTGGTGAAAAACCGAGCTGTACCTGCGTGCCTTACAGTCTAACAAAAAAGTCAGCAGGGAGAGGGAGGCACAGGGAGAGGGAGGCACAGGGAGAGGG
>JAYKAV010001223.1:3721475-3734707 GCA_035582835.1 Phoebastria nigripes
CAGGGAGAGGGAGGCACAGGGAGAGGGAGGCACAGGGAGAGGGGTAAGCGACCCATGTTGGACAGCGACTTGATGCCAGAGGTGGGAAAAGAACAAAGTCTAGCGAGCGGTACTCGTGTTGAGGTAGGCAAGAGCCATTTCACGTGAAGAACAATTTTAGCCTTTAGGTTGGTAAAACGTGCTGCAATGACTTCACAAAAATGTGCTCCAGCTTCTCTCCGTGAATCCAACACCTTCTGCACTAGATAAGCTATCGGCAACACTTCCTTGGTCTGACCTGGCTTTCGCACTGGGGTGACACTGAATTACTAAACTCATATGAGCGAATCAACATCTCCCACTGTTACCTCCTGTAAGGCACCAAGACAGGTTGGCAGAGTTCATGTTTATGGAGAGTGGGAAACCTAACTGCCACAGTTAGCGCTCTAAGGTTAGACATTCTGGTAAATGCGCAATATCTCTAACGTGAATGTTTACTGAGCCTCTTCTTTCTAAACTGCTTGTGTCTCAGTGGCCAAGTTGCAAGCAACTTGGTTATTGAGTAGTAATCGGGGACTACATTATTTTGCAGTAGTCGATACTTCTGCCCCGAGGCAGCTCAGCTCATTGGAGGTGAAATTCCTCCCTAGTCTACCTTGCTTAGAGTATGCCGAGTCTGCTCCCCGCTTTTTCTTCAAATGATGTTCCTCAGCTGCAGATGAGGGGAGGACAGTCACCCAGCCGACTGCACACTGTTAAGATGTTTCAAGAGCAAAATCAGCTTAAACAGTTCATTATCAATTATACATCAACTTAATTGGATCATTTCCTCTAGGAAGAACATATGCTCAGTTTCGGCACTGAGAATCCAGGAAGTGAACTATTAGACATTTAAGGAGGTAGGGGGAACAGAAAAGCAACAAGTTATCATGAAAAGAATTATTCCGATTAAATCRGTCACCTTCTTTAATCCCCTTGGATGGTCTCATATTCAAGCCGCACTACTAACGTTGCGGTATGTTTTCCATGCGATTGAGACCGAGTAGATAGTTTTGGGAATTACTGCATGTAGTTGTTAAAAGGAATCAATGGCCTGGAATAGAATGCTTTCTGCTTTACCCTTCACTGCTGTGCAGCCCTTAATTTGACATTCTCTGACATACTACAAACCATATAATGTTCTCCAGGAGAACAGAGAACTTGATGAGCCAGCAACGTAACTGACATGGTTCCAGTTTGTGTAAGCACGCGTGTGCCTCGTGATTTGGATTTGACTTCTCAGCTATCCCTGCGTGGCTATCCGTCCTGTTACATAAGGGAGGCTGTAAAACTTACTTAAAACGAAGCGCTCTCAAGTCCAAATGAAAGCTAGTCTTTCCTTCGTGATAAGTTTCTTATAACCAGATTTTCCTTACTAATTAAAAAAAGACATCAATAGCCCAAACAACTTTTTCCCTGTTACGGAAAGTAACAGTTTGTCATGATTCTTATTTACATTACTTGATAAGTAATGGGTTTAGGGTTGCTTTTAGTAATTTGGGGGTAAAGGTTCTGATGCTGTTAAAATACGCATCTCTTATGACCCCCCCAGTTTTGTCATCTACATTTGATTTACTCCGTGACTGCAAATGAGATACTTCTTAGACATTGTCTAATTAGAATATTCTCACTAACCTGACACTGCACCAGGCGTCTCTCTGATGGTTATTTTATGCAAGACCATATGTCTCAGGGATTTTTTTTCATTTAAATAAGGGGACAGGATAGCAACCTTCCCCCCACTCCCTTTACCGTTGGCTCTTTGTCTAAGGCATTGCTGAGCAGTGTCAGGAAGTAGGCTGAAATTGGCAGCAAGTTGCAGTTAAGAGCACAGATGTTTGGCAGTAGATGGAGGTAGATCCCATTACGTATTAACTGCTGTAGTTCCTTTGCTGTGACTTTGTTGGAGAGAAGCATCAAAATGGTGTTGCCTATGAAAGCACGCGTTTCATTCCAATTTTTCTTGAATTGATTGTCTTCGGTCTAGTGTGAGGTTGTCCTGTTGCCCCATCGCTTTCCACACAGATTAGCACTGGGGAAAAAAAAATGGGACATGATAGGGCTTGCTTTAACACAGTAGACACACATGATGTGGGATTGACCCAAAGAAGTAGTATGGAATTTCATTTTCAATATGGATCCCACGTTTGTTTGTTTTTACTTTTTTTTTTTTAAAAAAAAAAAAAAACCAACAAAACAAAATAAAAATCTTTTTTCATTAAGTTCAGATTATAACGACATGGACCTTGTGACACTACCTGAAAGAATGGAATATTTGACTTTGGAAACAAGAAATTAAGTCCAGGGTGTTTAAACATTAGTTGCTGGATGGAGAAGCTGGCCTGTCTAGAGCCTAAGGTGTGTTGTGAAGGTGCTTCTAACTTAAAGATCCTGAGTATGATTAAGGTTACTCAAGTGTAATCAGTCAAATCAAGGACTCTACTTAAGTTAATTATCTCTCGTAACCTACTCCAAGCCTTCATCTTTAAAGCCTAACTCTACTGGAGTATAAGGGGGCACAACTCCTATTCAGGTAAAAAAAGCAACAACTCATGAATGAGAGAAACCTGTAACGATACCGGCATACGTACAGCCTAAGTTTTTCACCATGCTGATTTCACATACGTTCGCTTTTACATGCTGTAAGGTTCAATTGATTCAGTATGAAAAACACTGATCTACGGACAGTCAGCGTTTCATTCTCTACAACAAAAATAGCAAATGAGTCCACTACACCACTTAAACACCTCCTGCTTTAGTTCCATTTCCTTTTCACTGCCTCAGCAATAAGGGGGGGGGAAAGTTTTAAGTTACAGGAAAGGAAAAAAAAAAAAAAAAAGAATAAAGCTGCCAGTAGTACTTCTAAATGACTCATAGAAAAATACAAACACATGGAAACATGGGTTAAGCCGAATCCTAATTCAGCCAGTCGGCACAAATGAAGCAAAATAATTTTAGGAAGTCAACTAAGCACCTGCGGAAACTCAGTTTTTGTAGGTTCTGCTTGACTCACACCAGCCCTACACGCTGCTAGGCCAACCTAGCTCAAGATGACTAAACCCAACAAGTACAACMCAACTTTCATTACACATTCTTCTGAGAAGTTTTACAGCTCCAAGCTAGGCTGAAACTCAAGAAGGTATTAACTTACCGGAGAAGGGACTAACTCAAGAGCATTGCTCCACAGGCTCAGACGGCTTCACACAGCTCTGACCCAGAGCTTCTAGACCCCCACCTACACACACTGCTACACCCGTGCACGCAAGCAGCTCCGGTCCTGCCTACCACTTACGTAGCTGCTCCCCACCCCCCTTGTACAGGTGCGTGGCATTCCCTGATCAGCACTTGGAGGGAGCCAAAAGGTGTAGGCAATCCRTAATCAGGAAGCAGCCCACAGAACTTGAGTATTACAGCTGACAAATCAAAAGAGGCTTTGCCTATGTGCGCAGATCCAACCGAGACTAGTAATGGTAAAGGTAGTTTTAAATGCTCTTATGTTATCAGGGCCCTCTCAGACACGGTTTTGTGAGTTAGCTGTAGCGTGTGCCATCTTTCCTTCCTGCCCCCCTTCTCTCAGTACCTTTTATCGAATTAAGTATCTGTGTTTTGCAGTAACAATTACAAGGTTGTAGGTGGCTACCTTGAGCGTGTTTACCACTGTATCTTGATCGAGGGTGGAACTAAAGGAGATGCAGGTCTTCGTGATGCAGGTTTCATGGTTCACCGAGAGAGGCGCTTGGCACGGGACGTGAGGAAAAGCACATCCTCTTTGCGTGTCACACTATGAACGTAGCTTCTCCAGTTTGAATTACGGTTGCAGTTTACCGTAGTTCCTAACTCTGCGTTCCTCATGGTTGCTTATATTTTGCTCACTAGGTGTTGCGTTTATAGCATCGCTAGAGAAAATGATGAACCCCACATTTGAAAGGGAGAGAGGAAGGAAAAGGGGGTGGAAGTCTCCACAGAAAAGCCTCTGTCTTGAGTTTGCTGTTAGACTAGCATTTAAGTTTTTTTTTAGCGCTGTTTTGCCATCTTTCTGAATTGTGCGGCACACGTTTTGCAGCGAGCGTACACATGACTGGCTGGTGGCATATCAATAAGCAGCGCTCCAGGCGCAAGCTCAGAGTGCCATGAGCAGGAGCTAATACCGCTGTAAATATATTTTTGCACGTRGACTGTGGAAGTGATTATATTACACTGTCAGCATGTTTAGCACGTGTCTTGCCATACATGAGTATGGCAAGTAAGATTATTTTTTAAARGTGAACATTTTTTTCCTTTTTAAAACTTGGTTCTGGAAGTAGCAAGTTAGATGCATTTTTTTTATTGCAGTACATACACTTTTGTTCACGGAACTATATTGCCACTCAAGCCAGCCTAATTGGGGATTGGCTTCCAATGAGCAGTGATGTAAACAGGGGTGCATGTTTGCACTTGAACCRTAGGGAGTAAAGGCCACGAGTGACTCTGGAAATCCTTAGTTGTTCAAAATTATTAGCGTGCCAAGTCTGATTAAAATGTGTCAAAGAGCTCTCTTCCTCCAGCAGTTCACGCTTATAATAATCTTTTTATCGAGAAGCAAACACCTTACACATCCAGGTATCATTTTCTAGTTTCAGAACAGTAGACTTAAAAACTGTTACGGTGGTTCAATAAAGAATCCAGCTGTGCTGACGACCTGCCTCAAATCCTGAACTCAGCGTATAGTTCTGGGGAGGAACAGATGCCATGCAAGTCATGATTTATGGTGCTGACTGCTGCCAAAAACTTTTGAACTGCATACTGGGGCTAAGCAAAATCGAATGGTGCCGTGAAATAAATTGACACTTAGCATATTTTGTTAATTGTCGATGTGCAGTTGGGTTGCTCATGGCTCGTTACTACTGCATTGTTCTCACAATTTCTTGGAACGTGAAATTCATTAAAGTGCTGGAAGGGAAAGTTGCTGGTTTAGCCTGCACGTAACGCTGTACTGCATGGTACAGCTCTGTTCCACAGTATGTTCTGAGTGTACGGTAGTCAAAATACTTAAAAAGCTGCAGGAGCCGTACTGCTTTACTGTTTAAATTCCGCGAACTTTTAAGAGGCAGTAGCAAGGGTGAAAAGTGAGTCAAAGCGGAGCTGGGCCCCGACTGTGACAAGTTAAACAGGTACYGGAAGATGCAGAAGGCGCGTTTTCTATGGGAAGAAATGTTTGCATAAAGCAGGGGCAGGATCTGTGACGAGGCAAAATTTATAAACAGAGGTGGAGTTTGCAAAGACTGTAAGCACTAGTGAGCCTCATGCCATCTTATTATTTGGCTGCCTTTTTGCAATTTATTGCAGGGACATGTGCCTTTTCTGTGCTAATGTAATTATTTGCGTAGGTGTATTGTTTCTGCAGCTTAAATCTAACAAAACACGATGCTGTTTTTCAAGTCAGACACCTACCGGTCAGAAACTGACAATCTTTCTGTAAAACATCTCTAATTGAACTAAATGTTTTATTAATGACAAGAATGCTGTGGAAGTGYGTTCTGAAGTTGATGCGAACCTTCGGGAATCTTCTCGTGGGGAGGGCATAGAAATCCATGCCACTGATAAGGATCGATAGGGATTTTAAGTACTGATTAACCATCAGGTTGTTCAGAAAAGAAATTCGCTAGGCGAAAAGTGGTTCCAAACTGAAAAGTTGATAAAGCGGCTGGAATTTCTGCAACTGTTTTAAGAAAAATTTACATGCGTACTTGTGCGTGCCTGAGGAAGATTACTCTTACGTTGAACACAAAACCATCTGTGGCTTGTAAGCCTCTGAAATAGCTTGAGAGATGGAGAGAGGTGACAATCGGACAACGTAGGACTTAAAGAAAAAATGTGAACAGCAACTAGCTGGTTCAGGAGCTAAACAGTTCCGGTTCTGATCGCCGCATGCTTCGCTGTTGTTAGTGAGCTGATAGAAGGCATTTGACACTAAGAGTTGAGTACATAGAGACTCCTCTAAAGGACAGACCCTCCGAGAGCTGCGTGCATGCCAGATTCTACAGGACTGTTGGGGAAAGAAGCTGAATCTAATTTTCTGTACGGGACATCAAAGCCTTGATCCAGCATGGGACATATTTAACTGTAAGCTAGGATCCCAGCGTATGTCAGGGAGTTTACATCAAGGGTGAATTTGCTTTTGAGTGCCCATGGGATATCTCGGCTGCCTTTATTCCGATCACTTCTGCTCTTGGAAGTATTCTGAAATGATTAACTTGCGTTACTGAGAAACGCTGTGGAAACTGTACAGTATCCATTCAATTAATAGCCATAAGATGTGATTTCACTAAAAGCCTGAGAGGCTCCTCTGCCTTCAGCCAACCCTCAGAAGCTGTGCCGGGTGGTGTTTTCGGCGCTGAGCATAAGCTGCGTCCGTGCCGCTTGTTATTGAGGTAGCTGTTGTAATAACTGTTCGTAGAAAACGGCATAACAACATTTTTTTAATCTTAGATGCTCAGCTGCTGCTGCTGCAATATGGCAGTGATGTAACAAATTCTGTATATGGAGGAGCTACAGAACAGGGTTTCCTCAGCAGTCTGTTGTTTTGTTGTTTGTTGTTGAACAAGCGGATGTTTGGGGCCTGAATTTCATGTCTCATTTTCTTTAAGTACAAGAGACTGACTACTTTGAGGAGCGGAACTCTACTGCCTTCTCTTTTCCCAGCAGCCCCACATGCTTCCTAATGAGAGTTAAAATGGCAAGCTTACAGCTGTGATTTTGATCCCATCCTCTCCACTTTGATTAGCCTCTGTTTCCAGCTGTAACCAGTTCCGCACAGCACAGTCCTGTCTCAGACTTGGAGGAACCACTCTGTAGTTCCTCCACAGTTCTCCATTTCTGAAGCTCCAAGACGAGAGAACGCAGGCTGACAGGTTTCAAGGCTGTTTTGCACTTTGGTTTGTGGGGAAGTGTTTCTTTCTGGGACAGCTAGCCTTCAGGGAGGTGACTAGAAGGAAAGCCTTTGCCGGCCTGGGCAAGGAGAGCCCCATATTTGGTGTGGAGCTCTGGCAATGAAACGGATGACATCAGCTCTCTGCCTCTCTCTCTGCCTGCAGTTCAACTAAGGCAATTTATAGTCTTCGTTGAATTTATTCTTTGTCAGCAGAGTGTTTAACTATCCTATCCAAGGATGGCCTTATATAGTGATTATTTCAACTTTTCTTGTGGGCAGTAGGTTTCTAAATAATGAATTTGCAGTGCTAGATCATTCTCTTTGATTATCCCGAACCGGGAAAGGGGGAGCGTAGTACAGATTTTTCTAGCGTTCATTTTGATCTTGCTGACTTTGCAACCCACATTTCCACAGCAAAATAGTTTAAAGTTAGTTTTAAATTTTCAAGGGGGGGGGGGGGGGGGGGAGAGAAGGGAGGTGAAATTGTATACATGCTTTGGTTTGTATGTTGCCATTGTTAAATGTGCTTCCATAACATAAGACAGCTCCATTGAAAGCTGTTACTGCTGAGACTGGTCAGATCCCTCCTCTTGGGCTGCTGAAGAAGCGGCAAGGATACTACATTTAAGGATACTATATTTCACCTGTGCTTGAGAGCTCCCACACACTGTGCCTAAGCCCAGTGCTTACCCCTTTCAACTCTATGTTAAAGCAGCAACGTCTTGAAAAGGGG
This sequence comes from Phoebastria nigripes, assembly GCA_035582835.1. Lineage (NCBI taxonomy): Eukaryota > Metazoa > Chordata > Aves > Procellariiformes > Diomedeidae > Phoebastria > Phoebastria nigripes. The sequence continues at coordinate 3,729,137 of JAYKAV010001223.1, forward strand.
AACTCTGACAATTAACATGCACGTTGGAAAATCCTTCATCAGCTGCTGTTGAAAGATCATTCCACAGGAGTACTAGAAAGGGTGAAACAGGAACAGCCCAGATCTAGAGATATGAAGGCATATTAAACAACAAATATGGATGATAAGGCAAAATGGGTAGGGTGCCTTCACGTCATTCCTCTTAAAGAAAAGAGATTAGCTTTTTGTTGGAGGGCACCGTGCTAGCTTGGAAGGAACAGCTTGCATGGAAAGACTGAGAAAAAAAGATTAAAACAGATAGAAAAGTATGAGCCAGAGCAAGAAGGGAGTTAAGACAGACCACAAGTTTCTATTCGTCCTTTCAAGATGCGAAAATACTTYCTCCTCTCCCCGCTGTGAAAGAACAAGTGGTGATTGCTGTCTTAGAAAATATTTTCAGATTTTCCATTGTGACAGCTAAATGCTAGTTACCATATCCTTGTGAGCCAAACCATGCCAACTGATTCTGCTTGGTACAGTTAAYGGGATTTGACCCTTTGCAAGAGTGCTCTGATTTTTACTCAATTGTGGAAAATTCAGATCTGGATATTGTTTCAATGTTGCTTAGAGGGAGCGTTGAGCAGAAACCAGAAGGTAAAAGGTTGAGCAAAGAGCTATCTATATGGTTTTAGGTTGGTTCCACCTGATTCCAGTCAATGCTTTACAAGGTTGGGGTTTTTTTTTTATTTCTGCTTCTTAAGGTTACTTGATGATTGTTGTTGAAGGGAAGGATTTTCARGGACAAAGCAGATTTCTAAACCATTATCCTTTTTTTAAAGCATGGATTATCAAGAAGCTTTTTGAAGGATGGAAAAGAACTAGTTAAACTTGGAAAAACAAACTTTAGTATTTTCACACAAGTTCTTTTCCTAATGTAAGCTTTGTTTGGGGGGAAACGCGTCTTAGGCTGCCACCCTTGCAAAGAGACTGAGGATCTCTGAACGGTACAGCTTTCTCAAGCCAAGGGGAAAACAGCAATAATTAAAATGATGAAAAATTAGTAACAATGCAATTGTTTATTTCTAGGAACAGTATTAAACCCCAGTATGTTCCTGCTTTATGTCAAGAGCAGCACACCTACATGCATAAATACGAATTCCATGCTGCCATGCAGGAAATGAGTGTATCCTGAACCCTATGGTGAAATTCGCATTTGTTCTTTTCTGGTTTTATATTGTATTTGGAAATACAGTATTAGAAAAAATCACTATCAGGTACAGTGCAGTTACAGAAATGCTACTTTTGAAGAAAAGACATATTATGTCCATCATTGTCTTCCCCTCCCCCCAGTTCATAACGTGGCCCTACTTCATCAGACAGTGGGCAAATGGGGACGGGATAGAAGGTGGAAAGTTTCTCCCTGTCTATGTAGTGCTGCTCTAAAACAAAAAAAAAATTTCAATGAATTCAGTGGACTTTGATACTGCCAACTGCTAGATCTGTACTTCGTATTAAAGCAAGTCTGTAGTCTCATTAACTTAAATTGGACTATTCATCTGACTCAGTCTCTTCAGAGAAAAAAAAAAAAAAAAAAACCAGAACATGTTTTTACAGTAAAGGAATAAAATGCTTTATTCTTTCTCTATTTTATTTTGCACAAAATATTGCCCCCCCCTAAAATTAACTATGTAACACTTCCTCTCTCTACACTGAAATCGGAATCAAAAAGCCAAATCCTTTTTTGGAAGCGAGATGAGATCCTCAGCTCCTATAAAGTGGTTGACTTGTACGGAACTTAAAGCTACATTCTTTCCAAAGATCTCCATTGCTGTGTCTCATTCAAATGTATATGCCTGCAAGGTCTCTATTTTTTTTAAATACTAATTGATGTTTATAAATGGGTTTTGAAGCACTAAAAAGATAATTTGTGCACAACAGTTTGTGGGGAGACAGGCGATACGGAAAGCGTTCAGTGAGGCAGGCTATTCTTCTTCTTGGAGCTTGGCATGCTTTTTGTCATAACAATCATGAATATGTTATAGTTTCTACTGGGCCTGGATATGTAGCAACAGAAATCACTAGCAAATAGAATAGACAGAGTAAAAAAAAAAAAAAAAAAAAAAAAAAAAAAAAAAAACACAAACATATTTTAAGGAAGGAAAAAGGAGTTAAGAGTAAGACAGAGTGACATTTACTGACAGGCCAGCTCAGGAACAGGCACAGTTTTGACAAATGGAGGTAGAGAGGGGACCGTAACAGGACTTAATACTCTGCACATGATTACAAGGACCTGAATTGATTCCGTGTAGTATTATATATGAAAGCCTGCTAAAAATATACCACTTAGTACAGGGAAAGCTATATAAAGACATCATGAAAATTTTCTGAGTGAGAGGAAAATTGAAAACCATTGCGGGGGGGCAGGGGAATCACACATTATCATGTGAAGGTAGAAGGAAGTTAAATTGTGGATTGTTTGAGTGTGTTTAACCTTACGAGCTTCAAGAGACTCATTTCCCCTGAGTTAGCAGAAATCCCGTTACCTGCTTAGAGAGGGGGATTAACATTTCAGTAATAGGTATCACATCTCCTTCCTGGACAACGATATCAAATAAGAGATGGGGCTCTGCTGTGGGACTGAGATCCCAGCAGTGGGAGGGGAGTACGGTCTTACGGTTGGATTCCAGCCACAGTTGTAGTCAGACAAGCTTGACCCCTTCCTTCCGAGATGCAGCGTTTCTGAAAGGAAAATGAAGCGGTCTGCAGTAGTCAACACCTGGGTGCTATTTATGCCTCTGCTGAAGTGACCGTGGATAACTTAATGACTTGATGTACTTGTAGACGGTAAAATGTGACTTGGCTGAAACTAAGGGTAGTGTCCGAGACCTTTGCGAGTACAAATCGGTCAAAGGTRTCTAGTTCCTCCTTTCTCTTACGTTCCATCCTTTTTATTTCTAAGTCACCTGTAGGAGTATTGTTTTGTCCCAGCCTTTTGAAATAATGTCCCCTGACCGATGAGAGAATCAAAGCAGGCTGACTGGTACAGCAGTGAAAAAACCCCATCTGACAGAAGGCAGCCCTGTCAAGAACACCGTGCGTTCTCKCTCTGCTTTACATAGGGCAGGATGCCAGCACTTGGAATAACGTGCACTTGGCTTGACCCACAGATTGTGGGAAGACTGCTTTTGACTGGATTAGGTTTTGGATCAGGCTCCTTGTGACTAATTTTTGGCTTAAACGTTAGGATTGGGGTTCACGGAAAATGAGGTTAGGGATCTGGACAGAAATTTTAAGACCAAAATCAGATATCGTTATGTTTTGAAGAGTGTCCTGGATTTAACAAACTAATCCAAGTCTTACGAACTCTTAGGAGACTTGACTGTGCGGGCGTGCAGAATTTTAACATGGTCAAGGCAATGTCCTACCAAGTCAGACTTACGCAAATCAAAGCTGTAGCTGTGCATGTTTATCTTTTAGGGACAAGCGTTTGTTTTCAAATTAAATTTCTCACTGAAATAGCACTCTGAAACCTATTTATGACTAGTTTCCTCCTTTGCAATAGGTTTTGAAGCAATCATGCACTGAGATTTTATATTTGGAGCCATCCAGCGTCTGTGTGGGAGGTAAGTTTTTATAATTTTAAAATAACATTCAATTATTATAGGACTGTGATCTCCCTATCTTACCCAACGCAAAACCCCACAGGTCTCTAGAATAACACACCTCTACCTAAAAAAATCCTCAAGGAGTTTAAGAAAGATCAGATCCTTCTCTGTTGACGCATTTTTCTCCTCAGAGGAGCCGTCTTCAAGGGCTTACTTTCATAATTTAGTTAACGCATGTAAAAGTTTGAGACGCATTTATCTGCCCCTCCCCTATTAGTCATGCTCTGGCTTTGCCCTCGTATTCAAAGCCATGATACGTATTCTGTGACACTCGCATACCGTTTTACCCGTGGTCACGGAGTTTATTTCTGGGAATCCTGGTAACATATGTTCATATGAGTTCATGACAGTATTTCTAGTGCCCTGCCCCAAATCTGTGGAGTTCAAGCAGTAAAGCATTTGACTGCGTTTTTGTGCAGCAAGTGGTAATACATTTATTAAATAGAGGAGTTGCACARAAATTTAAGGGCTTGTCTTCTTTCTGGGTTTCACAATCCACACACAGTTGCAGACCAATCAGAATAAAGTAGTTGCAAAATCTCCTTATTTTGATGTTTTCTGTAAAAACGTGGATCATCTCAATGAAATCAGTGGCCTTGGTAAACAAACCCTTTACAGTCCTCCTATGCACAAATCTCAAATAGCGTGGCCCTTAAGCAACTTCCAGAGAAACAGTACTAAGGAGAAATGTGTTCTTCATCTGGCACTTTAACTGGGCCYGATCCAGGTTTGGAGAGTCTTGTTGTTACGAGACCCAGATTTCTCATTTATCAGAGTATTCACCGAGAAGCTGTTTCTTAGTGCGCAACTGAGCCCCAGATCCTGTTGATAGTCAGAATCAACTTCATTTTAACAGGGCTGCCTCAGTGATAGAGATTCGGGAACAAATCTTTAGTTTTCCTATAGTGACCTAACTGAAGAATGCAGTACCAGGGGTCACTTAAAAAGGAGACCTGAGTAAGTTTGAAGCATTACGATGTTGTGCTTCATTTATTGCAGGTATATTGAAATTTTCCTTGTCTAACTTAGCGCAATGCACTAAAGATGGGTGATTCTGAGTTTTTGCTTTCCTCTCCAGAGGAGTTTCAAGTTGTTCTCAGAGGAAGTGGCTTAACCCTCGGTGGGAAAACCGATGGTGTTACTTGTACTTATCAAGTGAACGGAACTACAATTTGTAAGTATTTAAGTTTGAGATAATCTACCTTTATATTTCCTAGTAAGTGATTTATTTTGCTTCGTGTTACCTCATTTAATGGAAAGAGAAAAATATCAGAGAGGAGGAAAACAGGAAGGCTCTGAGGCTTAGTTAGAGGATGCAAGTTATTTCACATCTTGCTCAGTGGTTTGAATTTGCTACCAATTGCCATTAGCTGTGAACTGTGACTGGTGTTTGGCAGCCCAGCTGGCTGTGTGAATTAATATGGTGATAACTGTCTGGCTCCTGATGGTCAAGTAAGTGGATGTTTGCCGATGAAAAAAACACGACCACAGAGCGTACCAACAAAGCGCACCTTCTTGCAAGAAGACCCCGGCCACGACATAGGCTCTCATCATGATTCCGAAAGGCACTGTTTTCCAAGGTACGCTTACCTTGTTATCTTGGAGCATCTCTGCCCATTCGGTCTGGCATACCAGATGTGTAGCCGTTGTGCTGTTTGTTTGAGGGGCTTGGCAGGGCGGGGTGCCCCTCCGTGACACGGARTCAGTACTCTTGCTGGAGCTCCTGCAACAGCATAGAATAAGGCCAAGTCAGAACAGTTGGTACTATTTTGTCCCTGTATTTTGACGTGGTTCCTCAGCTCAGTGTCCCAAGCAGCCCTCTCCTCCAGGAGCGGGTCTCACTGCAACCGGATACTCTAGCTGCACTCTCATTTCCTCACCTGTGGAAAGGAATTCTGTTTCAGACAGTGACCAAGGCATCTTTTACAGGCACTTTCCCTGTAGCTTT
>JAYKAV010001223.1:3734790-3760339 GCA_035582835.1 Phoebastria nigripes
TGCAGATCAGTGGTGGTTTTTTTTTTTTTTCATTAGTAGTACTCACCATTGGCCAGATGTTACAATCCTTAGTTGTTCCTTTGTCAAACTACAAGTGTCACTGGGGAAATTTTTCCGAGTGGAATGCTGCAGAAGTTAGAAAAGCTTTGAAAGTAATTGAGAGGTAGTGCAGACGATTTTCTTCTTCCCATCTGATTAAGTAAGTACACTCATGGAGAATTTAACTTTCAGCAAAATATTCAGGACTTGGTCTTCTCTTGCTCAGTGCATTAACTTGCAGCAGGGCAGGTGAAAAGTCATGCCGGAATTTGGATTAGTCTCCTTGTGCTGCTTTGTTCCCTGAACTGGCACAAGGTAGGTGATGGTGGAAAAAATGCCATTAATGGAAACCTCCACTGTTTTTTATATCCAGTAACTAAAGTGGACGGCCAGTATAAGTACATCCAACTTGCTCTAAGCAGTATCCCTTAGAAGCAAGCCAGACTGGAAAGTGACCAAAAAGGGACCTTTAGAATAAACCCAACTCATTTTTTCCCTACCTGCTGTCTGATTTTTATATTAGCCTGTCTTAAATTCCTACCCAATTGAACGTGCATTTCCAGTACATTTTCTTCCTTACTCTGGATATCATATATACTTGAATGGGCTGCCAATCTCTCCTGCCTGTTAAATACCTAAAATAATTTGGAAGAATAACAAAATAGCACAGTAGTTCTGGATAAAGGCAACCTGTGTAAATAAATTCTGCTTGTATAAATTTCCCTTCAGTTTCAATTAAAATTGTCATCTTTATTTCCTATGTTAAACTATAGCTTGCTTATTTGAACTTGTTGCATAAATTAGCTTCACAGAGCTAGAATTTGGAGCGTGGCAAAATTACTGCTGCAGTTGTGTATTTGTTATCATGGTGTACCTTTCTTACTTGGAGAAGTGGGGAAACAGACGAGTTACGTTCCAGGTGGATAAAATTAATTTCACACTACCTAGGGTAAAAAGTTGAGACATCAGTCACATGACCTGAGGATAGTTAGAACTTAAATTTCAAATTAAGTGGCTGGCTTGCACGTCATCAGGACTCCTCAGTTCTATTCCTACTTTGCTCCTGACTTATTGTTTATCATGAGCAGTCACTTCTGTACACCCCAGTCTGTCCGTTTGGGAAGTTAAAACAATAGCACATACCTTCTTCGCATGAGTGTTTTGAGGCTCGCAGCAATATGGTTATGTTCGTAGTGGCATTCGTACCATTCAAGATCTTCTGATGGAGCGCATTAAGGTACTGGTGGAGATAAGGACCTATAAAATATGAGAGTTAAGAAGGGATTTAGCCATTTTCCATAAGCATCACAAATGTTAACCTCCTCTGTCCTGCTGGCGGGTGCTACGATCATACTAAAAGTTTTGGCATTAGTTAGTAGCAAAGCTAGCAGCATACACCAAATAGGCTTATGGTACTTAGCGATTGGCAGGTTGCGGTGCTGTTCGAATTCGGGGCTGTGCTGTGCTGCCAACAATAGCCCCTAGGAACTGGAATTTTTATGCGCTCCATGCTACGAGTGGGGGATGAACCCACTGTGGAGAGTGTCCCGAGGAAGCTGGCAAGGATGGGCAGAAGTCCACAACACAAGCTGCAAGGAACAAGAGAAAAGTTCAGTTTGTTACATCTACAGGAAGGGAAGAATGGCCAAAGTAATTGTTAAGTAGGGGCTGCTGCAGGGCTGAAAATAATACGCTGGGCTCTCCCAGTCCACTGACAAGAGAACAAGAGGCAACAGGCTTCAAATTCTGCAGCAGATCCAGGTGAGGTATTAGGAGAATGGGTCTCTCTGTAAACATCTCTCAGGCCTGGAATAGGTTGCCTAGAAAGACTTTTAACAGCCTAGATGAGTGTCACCGAAGAAAGCGTGAAGCATGTTGCCTTCTTTAAATGACCTTTTGAAATGCTTTCTGACTCTGGTTTCTCCAATTCTCTGACTGTTCAGTCTTTTAAGGCTGCATGGCATGCATATGCCTGCTTTGCCACGGTAGAAATAACTATACTTGGACAGGATGAAGCCCCCAAGTACTTGTTAGCATCTGATGTGAGAATTCCAACTCAATCTCTGGGCTGCCTTGTTTTTTTTTCTTGGCTTCAGGAAAGGGCGTGCTAAAGCACACGAAGGGAGGGGAACGGCACAGTGATGTATTTATTATACGTTGCAGCATAAAAACACAGTCTGCCGTATGAGGTCTTGCCAGAGGCCTCCTACAACGCACCCACGTTCTCGTCTTCAGCAATGGACAACAGCAAGTATTTAGGGAGTAGTATAGGAAGGCAATAGGAAAATTTAATGTGATCCTTCCCGTGATACGCAAGCTCATTCGCTACAGCTCTGTGCTGGGCTCCAAGTGCTTTTGTCTTAGAGGAAACATAAAAAAGAACAGTGGAGCTAGGATGGACAGAAAAGTAGGAAGGGTGCTTTGACCAGTAGCAGGAAGAAGGAGATGGTCCCAAGCAAAGGAGAATTGTTCCCGTGTTATTGAATTCTTCTCTACGAAAAACCGGCAGTCTCTCAGCAGAACCCTCGCCATTTCAAGGCGTAACGGAGGGTACTTGCATGAGGATGGACTTTAATGTTAGAGTTCCCCTTACTGGTAGCCTGGGCTCCACTTTGGGACCAGCCTCCTAGCAAACCGTTATTTTGTCAGTTCTTTTGGTTTTAAAAGATGCATTTGGCATGTTTGTCTTTTTGCATTTATAAAGAACCATTACCAAATGCTTGAAAGGAAACCTGCCAAATGTAGCTGTGGGATAGAAAAATAATCTATGAAACGTACCATTAAGACAAAAACATATGGCAATGTGCTAATCCCTCTTCCCCGCCTCACAACTAGTCCCAAATCTAGGCCAAGCAGTCAGTGCAGATTATAGCACATAAGAAAAGCTCATTTATGCTAACAGCCCCTCCTTCAGCTGCCCCTGAACTACTCGTATGTCTGCCTGTTCCCTAACTAAATGCAGGACAGAGTCATCCCCAAGTTCATCTGGCAGATCATTTATCTGCTCTCACCCCTAAATCAGGAAATAGTCCATGCTTGCAGGAGCAGCTCCAGTACAAGAAATTAACAGTCCTACCGTGGGGAAGTTTGGAAGTATAGTTCTGCACACAGGAGCAGAATTTTTCCCGGCTTTCCAAACGCACGAGGTAAAAGAGCTCCCTCCTCTCCCTTTCACAACTGCAGAAAAGGAGTGCTCTGCTGGACACGGTGCCCTACAAATRGATGCTTTAGAAGTTTAAGAGATTTGCAAATAGCTCGAGACTCAAAAGCATGAGAAACACTGGAGAAATAGACACTCCAATCACAACGGTAACATAGTACTTGAATGCAATGCACAGGGTTGGAGCTCGTTAGAAACAAACCTTCATCTTCCAAATACTAGTAAACCCCTAATAGTGTTCTCACTCTTTGCAAAAATAGTCTCAATCCTAGGAAATAATCTCTCTGGAAGAGCATGAGCTGACTTGAGTAAAGTTAAGTAAGCAATGTAGCGCGGGCGCACACTCGCATTTAAAGCCAGCGCTGGCTTTGTACGTTCAGGGTGCATCTTTAAAAAAGCGACAGCTTCGTTCCATAACTTGCGCCTGCCTTGCTTGCAAGTTCCAGACATTACCAAACCAGCATACTGCGAGAAGGGAAGGGACTTAATAGCATGTTCACGCATCAACTTCTCATTTAAGCAGCACAGTATATTAAGGTCATGTGATTTGTATTTTCAGATGAAAAACCGAAAACGGTGGAATCTGATTTTTTGCTCTGCCCTGCGCCAATCCTGTACAAAAGCGGCCAGTAAGTACTTGAAACAAATGTCATCCTATGTTTTGCTAGAATTGGACCTGTTATTGCTTATGTTAATCATGAGGGGTTTTGGCTAGAGGCAGTCTTTTGTTGTTTTCATGGGGGGTGGTTTGTCGTTGCATTTTTTTCCCCATTCTTATGTTATTTCCCTGGTGTATTTGCCAGCTTTGGAATGGGCTTTAAATAGTCATCTGTGACCAAACCAATTTGGACAGTGCCTTAAAAATGAATATTCAGCCAGTTTATTAAACACTGAAAAGGTCTGGCTTGTCATAAGTTTTATGCAGATTAGCTGTTTCAACAGGGCATAATATGCTCTCTTCTGGATACTCTTTAGGCTCATTGTTAAATAGATTACATTATCACTGACACTTACAAGCTATTATTAAAATCATGTGTCAAGATGCGTACCACTGCTCAACATGTAATGATAAAACGAGGCACTCGTTTAACAGCGGCAGCAATCTCTCAACAGCACTGTGGCCAAACTGCAGTTCTAGCCTTATTCTAAGTGTCACTGGCCATGGCTGCACATTACTTCTGGCCCTTTGAGAACTAATCCTTCCCTCCTCCTCTCAAATTCAGACACGCCCTCGGCTTTTAAGATCGCTTCGACTGCGTTGGTCAGATTTGTGAAATTCTCAGCTAATCAGAAGTCAGAAAACAGCATGTCAGATCTTGGCCCTCTGGGAGGGCGAAGGCTTTCAGGCTGTTGACTTGCTCCCTGTTTTGCAAGTAGTTTTTCTCAGAGTTTTTGGGGATGAGGTTAATATTAATCCCGTAGGAAGCACCGTAGTTCATTACAGCTCTGCATTGTCATTTTTCCGTGGCAGTTCTTAGCAGTTTAAGAACTAAGCATATTGCATAGACGATTCGCAGTAGTTACTCCTCCGAGTTCGGCAACAGCCAACCGCTGCAGTTGTGCTGTAAGACCGATGGCAAAACCCCAAATACACATCTGTTTTGTGCATTAAATGGCAACCAGGAAGAGAAAAGTTGGAAAGCGGTAGAAGAAAAAAACTCGGTGATTAACCCCAGTGGAAAAGGAGTGGGGTGCATCACTACAGAGGAGCTGCATCGTAGCCTCTGTTCAGCAGCCAAAGCTCCCCTCTGGGGAGCGAGCGCTGGTTTATGGCGACGCAGGGAAAACAAGCATGGAGGAGAGTTACATGAGGAGCAGAGGAAGGGGATGAGTTTTTAACGCTGTTAATTTTTCCTGATACTGAAGTAGCCTTTTACATAGCTACGCGAAATGTTCATCTTCCCCTGTGTGCAGCAGGAGTTTGTTAGAGCTATGTGCCTTTTTATTAAACAGTGCACTTGCACAGTGTTACGTAGAGCTAAGCTGCATGTGGGTTGCGTGCCAATTGTGCGACAAAACAACTGTAACAAACTGCTGTCTTAGCTAAAAGAAATCAGCACCACGTGCAGCTGTAAGAGAACTAATTTTGTCATCAGAACAATGTAAATCACTCAGGTTAGGAACGCCTCCGAGCCGAGCCGAGTATCTCAGTGGACTTACCTTACAACAGAAAAACAGCAGGACATTAGGCCCCCAGTATTAAGCACCCCAAGACCTGAAGCTGTAAATGCTTTTCCACACACTGTTAGTCTGAGAGTACGTAAACAGCCTATCCTGCCAAATGAATGTGAAATGCATGGAATATTTATATAGATTAAAGCACAGTGGAAGTCATTTGAACATGCTGCATTTTTTCTTTTTCTGCGGAGAGCTTATTTGGCCTGTGAAGCATTATTCAAATAGACAACTCAGCGTATTGTAGTTGCGGTGTGGATCGAGCACCTAATTACGGCACGTTACTTCTCAGCAGCGTTTGTAAGAAAGAACGCACGAACAATACACATGAAGTTCTACAGGTTCACAGGAAAAAAATTTTTTTTGCAARAGTTACCATGTGAAATACACTTCCGTCACCTGATACTGAAGTAGTTACAGCTTTGGCCCAGAGATAAACAGTTTGCCGCGCACAAGACTGACAGCTACGAAAGGTATATACGTACTTGAACTCTTGACGCTTTCCATTGGCACAGCTCAGACTATTGCTGGATAACTCGCAGTAATTCCTTATGTAGTGGAGCTAACATTAGTGGCTCACGTAGCAACAAGTGGTCTGCTCTTCTTCTAGTGCTCTTTTTAGTGGAATTAAGAGCAACACCAGCAGAGAGAGTTAGCTTTGTGACTTTTAAACCTGCAGCTTAGTTTCTGGGTAAATGGTAAAGACTCACTTAACAGGTTTCATAGTATTTTTCTAATTCGAGACACTTACTGTTGACTGATTAATTTGCAGTGTTCACACGCAGAACAGTAGAAACCCACGCGGAACAGATAAAATGCCAAAGTACCCAAGATGCTGGGGGGTTGATAAACCCCTGGTCTCCTCGACTTACGCCATTGTATATTTCTACTTTCTTCCCAGCTGCTGGCTGCATTTAGTTAGGAGCCTCCAAAACGCCAGCTGTAGATTTAGCCAAGCATTCTTTTCAAAGCCTATTTTTTCACAGTACCATGTAGCAGATGGATGTGGTATCCTTAGGTTATGTGACAACATGTCTGTGCTGCCTGTGCCATTTAAAATACCTTCTTGTCATGCCAGTTCTGAAGTGCCAAATTACATAGTCTGCTTACAAAACCAGCTCATTTTAAAAGACGCCCGATTAGCTAACACATGAGAATTACTTGCGAATTCTACATGAGCAACCTATGCGTTATAAAAAATGTTAGTAAGTATTGAAATAATCCAGAAAGGAGAAGCACCATGTACACTCTGCAGGAAGAGGATGAGGAGACAAACCCAAGTTGAATTGCTTTGCTCCACGTGCTTTGACAGATCACTTAGATCCTGTGAGGGCAAGCGTTAACGTTACAACTAAGCTGGTTTACTAACAAGGACTCAGATTCTACTGCACTGACCATTTAAAAGCCTTATATTTTTAGGGTCTTGCAGAATATTTGAGAAAATCAGCTCCTCTTTTTAGCTCAGGCTTGAATTTGCTGTCCTGCCACAGCTCAAAGGAATCTAACTGAATCAGAGATTTCTTTGACCTCTCTGTTACTTAAGATCTTTCTGCAGTTTTTGTACTTTGGAAAGAAAACAGGGCCCCTGTCTCTTTGGAAGAGCAGTCCAGGAAAAACGGGTATATTTTTGAAGTCTACTTTCTTGCACTACCTTCGCTTTTGTTCTCTTCATTTTGCTCTAAGTTCTTTGAGTACGCATTCAGAAAAATACATCTGTAAGCTTGACTTGACAAACAGATGGCTTCTGTTCCTCTAAGCCAGTGGTAGAATCCACTCTGCCTTCAATGGAAAGACTACCAGAACAATATACATGCCTCTTACTTCCTGAACATTTACAAATTCTCTTTTATTTGATGAGTGGATGACAATAGTAAAAGTTTAAGCTAGCGCTACAATACAATATTTTACTGAAATATTTGTAGTGAATATTTACATGTCTACTACTTAACTACCTCAGTTTGTTTGAAATCTAGTTTCTCATTGGAGTATTACAGTAGGAGATTTTGGATTTGCTGGTGCCTACTGAAAAAATCCACTTTGATCTTGTGCAGATACTCATCTAAGCGAGGAAAGAAAGGTTACGTCTAGGCTAGGCAGTGAATTATTCAAAAAGAACCAACAGGCTGAGAAGTTATCCTTGTTCTTAAAATAGTTCAGAGAACTGCAGAAGTTTATTTTTTAATGCAGCTGCAGTGTTGCTGGCCAGCTTCCACCTTCACGCATTGCGCACTTGAATTCATACAGCGTTTGCTCTAAGATTAGCTCATAAAAATCGAGCGAGCGTTTACCCCTTGGTCCAACAAGATACATAAGCTTCTCATAACTTGAAAGATACTGACTAAGTCTATCCGAGCACACGTACAAAAAGTCAGTTATGTGTTTCAAAACACCAACAGAAGGGCAAACGTCGGGTTAAGTGGGATCACTGCTTTCATTTAAGTGTCACACGGTTTCCGTCTCTCAGCTGAGTGACATTTTGACACCCTTGCGGTGAAGGGCACTTGACTCCACCTGTCTGAGGGATGCCCTAGGACAGAAGCGGGCAGTACCTTTCTCCTTGGGCTTGCAAGCCTAAGTAATAACAAAGCCAAAAAGGACAAATGCAAACATAAACCTAAGTCCAAGTGAAACCTTGCTCAGTTAACTTGCATTTATGATCAGATCGCATGCAGAGATGGTCCAGTCTGCACTACTGTTTTTTAATGACCTTATTTGCCCTCTGTTCCAATCTTGTTGGCTTCAGCTTGCATATATCCCTTCCTACATCCTGTCCAACATGAACAGCTGGTGGCACTTAAAGAGCAAAGATTAAATAGGAACTATATTTTGTGTGGTAGGAAGGAAAATTACTATGCTTCTATTCCCAAATTTTTAGCTGCCTCCAGTTTCAAAGTAGCTGACTTAAGTTTAGTCTCYGGCGTGCGGTTCACTTGAAACAAAGCACACAACAATGCATGAGGTAATCTGTTAGCGATCATCAGGTTTTTTTTAACGTCTTGCTAGCAGTAAGAGCTCTTGGCAACAGCACAAGTTTACAAGTTCAGTGGTAACTTTAGATGTACTTCCTATCCAGACATTCCAATAAGGAGTCACTGAGGGAAAAATTAACCTTATTGAGCGAGTCTTATGAGAGTCTGAATGTAATTGGAGAATAAATAGCTCAGACTCTTACAACTGTAAGAAAAAGTACGAATTTTTGTCCTGGAAAGAAAACATAGTGGGAAATGATCTCTAGGACTAAGCACATTGCTTTATGTTTCTGAGCCGCAAATGCTACCTTGAGACATGCTTTTATTTGGCTATTAACCAGATTTCTCACAGGAGGAGCCTGTGTCATTCAAGTCTTTGTTCTTCCTGTTGACAACAGCTGCTTTGCTTGTTTCGCTCTCATTTGTGAATGGGAGGGCAGCTCAGAGGGAATTCAGAAACATGGAACAGCATTGTGTGGTTTCTGCACTGTCACTTCTCAGGTGTTTAGATTTTAATTTTTTTTGTTGCTGGTTTATTGCTCATTTCCTTTTGATCCTGTCTCTACAACTCAGATATTGTCCCTTAACCCTTTGGAATAAAAGATGAGGGAAGAAAGAAGTAACCATCTCCCTATTTCATGTAGCACCTTCAGCCTTCAAGTCACCCATTTCAGGAACTAGCTTAACCGCCTATTGCATCCATGCGTCTTCCTCTTAAGAAGTTTCTCAACTTCTCTACATATGAAAATAAAACCTTTTTCGGGGGTTCTCTTTCACTTTTAGAAAACCGATTCTTTTTTCCACAGCAGGAAGTCAGTCCTGTAATGCTTAGCAATGCTGTCTGGCTGTTTATGTTTGACAGTTTCCATTACCTGCCCTCTGCCTGCTTTTGTTTGAGCTACTGCTAAAACAAGCTCCATTTCTTTTCTTCTTTATACCATTTTTTGTAGCCTGTGATAGCCTGAATGCAGGCAAAAGTTTTCTCTCTCTGGCAAAGTTTTGGTACTATGATCTTAATCTCTAAAGTACAGATTTCGGGCAGAATTAGCTGCTCTGCTTTTCGCTGTGGAACACCTGCAGGGCTGAGGGTTGAGGACAATGGGAATTAACCACAAGCTTCAAGTTAAACACGGCTTTGAGAGGATCTCTCAATAGGGGCTTAAGGGAAGCCAAGGTTCTCTCTTCTGGAAGAGCTTGTAGCGCTGTGCAATTGGAGAGGTAGACTTGTGAATCCAATGCATTTCTTCCCATGGGTTTCTGACAAATTAACGTAAAAACAGTTTAGAGTAAAACAGTACTGTGGGAGTCTATTTAAAACATACTCATTGCAGTTTACAGGATGCACCAAGAAGTTTCTGCTCGCTACCTTAGGGGCCTTGAACATCCTTTACAGCAGCTATGCAAGCGAAAACTAAAACTAGCTAAAAGCCCAGGAATTCACGCCCAAACCATCACTGGCACTCTTGCCCTCTGTTTCTGCCTCSCTGGGAAACAATCTCTCAATACCAAGCGGAAGCACGTGCTTTGTATTTAATTCTAGGTGCTTTGAGTGAAAGATGTTCCATGACAGTGGAACGGTGGTACTTTGACTCTTGCTTTCTGGTTTCGAACTGTCATTTTTATTAATACCAGCACCAGATTTAAGAGGAAGAGCATGGACACATGAAAGCAGACAGACAGAGCCAAGATGAATGGATTGTGGGCTCCGTCCTGCAAATTACCTCATTTGGTTTCTAGACAGCTGCTCTCATTTGAGAGCAGCTGAAAGGTGTTCTACAAAATGGTTGTCATGGCAGGCTTCTAACAAAGGATCCTAACTATTCTCCCCCTGCCCCGACTAGCCCAAAGATAGAGCATACTATGCCTTTAGTCCATCCCCTGCTGCTTGTGACATGAACCTGGGAGCCAGAAACTTAATAATTGCTTCCGAAGTTCATCTCTTCGGGAACAAGAGCACGTTACGTTGGTCAGCAACGTTTCTGCGTTCATTATGCAGGCAGAACGCCGTGCAAGTGCTTGCATCTTCAGGGTTATGTACTGTATATGCAGAAGCAGCGAAGCCATCTTTTTCCAAGTTTGACGTGACTATACTAAGAAAAAACTTCTTCCTCTGTCTCCTTTTCTTCTCCAACACCTGTAGGTCCTTAAACAAGCCTCCCGGCTTTCTCCCATGTGCTAGTATACTTGCAGTCTTAAGAGGCACATAGTTAAGGCAATTAACTGGAGCATTGCAGTTTTCATTAGTACACGGTGATCAGATTTCATAAATCTATTTTTTACTGCAGCTCCTTTATGGGATCTTTACTTTTTCCCTCCTTTTTCCTGTGGTTGATAATGGCTCTAAAGAAGTAAAAGCCATGTTAAAGAAGTGATGCTTTGTAAAGTGACTGATGTTTAATATGTTGGCCTAATTAACTTCTGGCTAATAATTCTAACCCATTAAGTAGCTAGTTAGTACATGTTTCAAATAAACACATCTGGTCCTGCAACGAGTGAAGGTTCTGCCTGTGTGTGGGTGACAGATGTGATGGTAGTTTCCCCAGTGCTCTCTTTTAAATAATTAACAGCACACTGGTGAAGTAGCCTTAGACAGACAGCCTCAAAGCCAGCTGTATAGTCTCAGAGCTGTGTCTGTGGACATGTGCCTCATCTCGTTAGTCTGCTCCAGCTATTACATTCCCTCTTCTTTGGTATTTCGAAAGCTACATCTAGCCTTAAGAAGCACCCTTTTAAGTAACTTTGGACTCTTGGCTTCTGGTCTGAAAGGCAGCAGGAGAAGAAGGAATATTATGTCAGGCCACCCAAGGGGCAAATAGCTTTGAATTCGCTAGCCCTGCAGATTGATCTCTCTTACCAGACAAAGGGCATTTGTAACAGTCCCGCCCTGCTGCTTCATTACTTGGAGTTGCTGGGCTAGGTTTGGAAACAACCTTCTTTTGAAGGAAATGCCATCTTTTGGTAGCCTGCTTCTTTAAGTGGTCAATAGCTTCCTAGGCTGGAACAGCTGGTAATTCTTATCAATCTCAACAGTGAGAAAAGCTAAGATGAGTACATGCAGAAGAGATCATTCTTTCCAACTCAGCTGTCATTTTGTTTTTCAGATTTTGGCTTTTTGTGGTGGGGCTGTTAAAAGATTATTTTTTTTTTTTTTCCAGACCGAGGGAGGAATTATGTCAGTAAATTAAATAAACARCAGGATAGTTTGCAAGAGGCTAATTTGCACAAAAATTACTTCTTAAAAATGAGACTCGAGTTCTTGCTTACCAAAGGGCAAGGTAAGATTTATTCGTACTTCTGAGGGTCCATGAACCCTGATCATTTGGTGCCTATACCGTAATGGTTAACGTGCAGCTGTCATTAGTTCTAGTGATACGGGCTCAGTCTTTGACCTTTGTTTTGTAAGGCATCAACAATAGCACAGCTGCCCCTGCATAGCTGAGATCTCAAACCTGCAATTTGGCAAGAGGAACAGAACAAATTGGATAAATATACATAAACACATTGTGAAGAAAGGGAAAACAGAACAGAATGAACCAGAGCATCATCCTACAACTTGTTTGATAGGGATGATTTAAGTAGGCATATGGTATAGTTAAATGTGCTTTCAAAAACATTGGCCCGATTCTTCAAGCAAATATGAAATAAATATCTAAATAGAAAGAGAGCTGATACAGTATCATTAGTTCTCTCAAAGGAGGCATATGAATGCCTTTGGAAATGTGTGCGAGGGGGGGCTGGGCGTGAACGATAAGCAGATTTACATTCCCACACAAAAAGTGTCATTAACTTATTGTTAAGATTACGCAGTTGTACTTGCTGCTAACATTGCAAGCATTAAAAAAACCAAGCAGGCAATAAGCTAATATTTAGACCTAACCCAGCACCCATTTTCACATCTTAGTAGCTCGGTGTTGGCACAACAGACCACCGCAGCCACTGTAATACCTCTCACACACACAGTTTCCATCTAACAGTCACGCTGCCTACAACGTGCGTATTTAAGAACTGAAAATCACTGCAGCGCTCATCCTACGTTGCGACCTTTCAATGCTGTGTTATTTAGTAACCCAATAACAATTGTAAGTTAAAATTAGCCTTTGTCTTTCTGTTTGTTTTTTGCGCCCCCCCCCCCCCCCCTTTCACCAGATGGAAAGAAAACACAAAGTAGAGAAGCTAAGAAATTCTGAATGTGTTAGTACAAAATAAGTCTAAACATATATTTAAATGAAGCTCTTCACAAGTCACACCAGGTACATCTCTCACATAAGCTGCACGCAAATACTCAAATACACAAAACCATCTGATTTCCAGAGCATGTAGAAAAACGTAGAAGATGACCTGTTTATTCAAACAAGCCCATAACTTCTTCAAGTTCTTAATGAGAGTAGAACGTTCGTTTGTCTGCCTTGACTATTGAGACAAGTTGCGTGTAACTTAACGGAGTTTTCCTGTGACGGGGAAGTGCGTATCTGAAAACCAGATGAAGGAGATAATTATTGTTATTTTCTATGGCTGGAATTACTATTATTATTTTTATTTTGTCACTTTTTTCTCCTTGGCCGAGAAAGGTAAAATTTTGGGAAACACGTTGCAAGCACAAAGAAGAAATGTCAAAGAAGGGAAGTTGTATGCAAGCTGCAGATCTGACTTGTGTATCTTCCAGAGTCGTTTAAGAAACGATTAATATTTCATGGGGTGTGTTGAGCATTTTCTGTTCTCTTTTCAACTATCAAGTTACATTTACCTTCTTTTTATGGTATTGTTAACTAAATAGCCTTATCACAACCTTAGTGACAATTCAAGCAGGAGATTAAAATGGCCACAGAACCAAATTACTCGTTAATGTAAGGGGCAATGTGTACGATGAGTACTTACCCACTTGAAAGTTAGGCAACTTGTTTAAATACTTAAGTGTGGGTTTAAGGACCCATTTTCCAAGTCTCATCCTCAGTCTATAAACTACATTGCGACTACATATTATGTGAAGAACACCTTGTTCRGAGAAAAGGGAAGCAATTCAAACTAGAATTTAGTAGGATTTCTCAGTTAAGAGGTAGCTTGTTGACTAAGACACTTCACATTCCAGATAATAGCAGTCATGACTATAAAAGGGCAAAACGCACAATAAACCCACATGACTAGTCACCTCTCAGCAGCCGGTCGTACAGCTGTACCTTCGGAAGCGCTCGATGAAGGAGAACAGGCAGTCYGCTGTTGCACAAGGAGGTACCAGTCATCGAGATAAACACTGGGCTTCCTTTGGCTCGTCAGCCTTCCTAAAGGCTTTCTGTCTTCCCCGCGCACAGTAGTTGAGCGGTTCCTAACACAGGAGATGTAACTGTAGCCAACACCAAAAGAAAAAAAAGGAAGTGAGGAATGCTTGCCCCCTTTTGGCTTCCTGCTGCCCTCGTCAGCCACGTGAGTTCCTTGTGCTCACAAATTGGTAGGATGCCATCTCCAAATCAGGTTGTTTTCACCTGTTGTTCTCATTCCAGAGCCTCTGTGCTCAGGTGACTGGAATACTTCTCCATCATAGATGTACTCATGGCTAATTAGGCCCATTGATTTCATATTAACGTTATCCTTCAACGTAAACAGCTGTTCTTCCCCGGTAGCACTGGGTAAAGAGAGTTGACGTGAATCACATCCTCTCCCACCTCGACGAATTCCTTTCTTTGCAAAGTCACTGAGACTGACTTAGCAATTATTTTCAGCACCAGCACTTAAGCTTTTTTTTTTTTTCCTATGCAAGCGTTTTTGTTCCAACAAAAATAAAAAAGAGTACGGTTAGCAATCACTGGTTACTCCCATGGTACAATCTCCCCCTTCCAAAATCGCCAGAGAAATAAACTCAGGTAGGGGGAAACCAGAAATATGTCTGGATTAGGCTTAATGTCTGTGATAAATATTAACTTCTGAAAATATTTTAGAAATACATTTAGTTTGACACAATTAGATTATAATGGGAACTATTCACAGATGGAAACATCCTCAATGAATTGTATAGGCTAACTGGCTCCTAAGACATATGGATCTGATGTTAAGATCAGTAGTAATTTCTAATGCAGTCCTTCACGTTCCTCAATAGGGCACACAGTGTTCCCAGAGCATTAAGAAAGAGTGCGTGAGCAGAACTAAGTGCTTAATATTATGCAGTGGACGTAGTATCCTGAGCTGAATTAATAGACTAATTTAACATAATAATGACATTTCGTACCCTGTTACTGCAGGTTCCCATGATTCCATGAGATCAGAGCTAATTCATTGCTGGCTTCCAGTTCTTTCAAATTCACTAGCACTTCCCAGCAGTGAAACACTTASGTATCTCTACACTTCTCTCCGTTTCCCATGGAAGGCCAAACCCAAGTAGACGGTATATTGAACACTCTGCTGAGAAGGCTAGATAGTTCTGGGGTAACAAGGGGAGATCCTAAGAGAACTATAATTTGAATTTATGTCAGCGCTAAGCTACACCAAGAAGCGGGAGAGTTTGTACTCATTTTTTACCAAAACCCCAAAATGCGTAATGATTTGCATAGAGCGCAGCTCTTGCTATCCTCGGGAAAATAATTAATGTTCCTTTTTATGCCTGTGTGGTTGGTGGGAGGAAAACAACTCTGACCATTTGTCGGAACTGCAGATTATTAACTGTCCCCAGTACAATTCCCATCGACTCGAGTAAACTGTTTCCTATGCTTCCCAGGCATAGATGACCCTTGGTACAGCGGAAGTGCACTGAACATTTGGCAGGCAAGGTTTGTAACCCTGCTCCAAGGGAACTTGCAGTGTCCTTACGCAGCTGGGGCTTTTGATCTAGGAAGAGCAACAAAACCAGAAGCATGGACTTGAGATACCTTCCTCCGTGGCTTGGTGTTGCCTCCTCCTGCTGCAGGGATGTGTCCCTAAACGCAGAGCGTCAGATTTGTGGTCCTGGTGTGTTTGTTAACCGAGAACAGGGGAAAGGATACTCTGTGCTTTGGTTGGTGAGAATACGTGGGTAAATAGTAGTTGTATCCCCAGCAAATAATGGCCAACGATGTCAAACTCAAGCTGGTCAAATGAAACCCCTGTGTCCATACAGTGAGATTGGAGCTGACCCCACTGAGACACCATCACCTGTTGCCCAGACTCCTACGGCTGTCTCCCCTACCCTGTAGATGAGCATTAGTTGTCTCCCGGCGTGTGCCGCTACCCCTGCTTTTCAGCCTTCAGGCAGAAAATGAGGGGTGGCATGACAGAGGCTGCCTCACCTGGCACTAAAAATTTCAGTCTACCTGCTGAGGTGAGGTCGGTATTGTTCGGCAGTGGCACTTCTCCTTCAAACTCTAAAACACGAAATACTTGCACTGAATGACACCTTGTATTTGCTCCAGCTGTCAACAGCGGTGAATATTTCTGTGTTAAAAACCTGAACATGCCATTGTCAGTCACAGTGCATTCCAGGTTCCCCATCCTTCAGGTGACCATCAAAATAAAGTATGGTCACGGTGGCACCCCTTTGTGCTGCCAGACTGTTGCGTAGGCGATGGTAAATTACATGGGGTGTAAAGTGATAGGCATGCAAAAAAATATACTTAAATCGGTAGTTCCACCAAACCCTTCTCCCACCACTGTTACTGATTTTCCAGCGTGTGATTTCTGTGTGTGTGTGTGTGTGTGTGTGTATATATGCGCGCGTGCAAACACACACACAGATGCATATGTATGTATAGATGTATTTAGAACACATACACACACACACACTTACTACTGGCTTACCAACTGTGTAATAAAGCTATATATTAATTCATGGAGGAAGGTTTTTTTAAGGGAAAGCACCATTTTAAACACATAGATCTATTTTTGCCTTCCTACCATGTACAGCATTTTAGCTATTTTAATGCTGGCACTTGATGCTAAAATACCTTTGTCACCATAATTTTAATAACTTTTTGAGCAGTTGCCAGTTTAATTTTCAGTGCGTGAAAATTGGAGGTAAATTATTTATTACTTCCAGCAAATGTCTTTCACAATTTTATTTAATTTTTTTTCATCTTTTTTAATGGGTCATAAAATGGCAGTCTTTTATTGGATACTCATAAAGTAAGGAGCAAATGAATACTTTGCAAATAGGTTACTGTGGATTGAAATGTCAGCTGTATTTCACAGGGTATGAAATTCTTTAGACCAGAGCTGTAGTGACATATGGCAGTGGGCCACGTTCCTCTTCTGTAACAATAAAACAGCAGCGGACATAAAGGAAAGAAAGAATTGCAATTGTTGCGTCCTCTCAAGTTGCATTTTTTGGTAAATCATTTATTAGAACGGCCATGACTGATGCAGTTTAAAGTTGCAAGAGTCTTGTCGTTAACTTTGGTTATAAATAAGAACATTTTTTAAAAGCTCTTTTGAGACTAAGTTTTCCAGGATTGATTCCCATCCAAAAAGTGATACTTTGCAGCCAAAATATAGGAAAATCCCTTCCACATTGAGCAAGGGCTATGAACTGTAAATAAACCCCACAGTTTTTCCTATTACAATGAAATAGCTTTAAAAGTATGGACCGCTGGAAGATTCCACATTAGACCTGTGGTACGTAAAAAGCAATAGAGTTTGTGAGTATCTGCACAGCATGTTAATTACACATGCTTATTAGCTCAAGTTTGCCATTTCTTTGATGCCACTTCACTCCAGTGCTGTGTCAGAAGTGATCAGAAGATAGGAATGAGCRTCCTGGCTAAAAAGATGCTGGATTTGGGCACTGCTGCGTTTCTGAGGAAGAGTATGAAGGGCTGCACATGCCTGTCCCTGGAGGCTGGTTCCCGCAGCCGTATTTTTCAAGCTGGACACAGAGAAGCTGGTTGACTCCTTGTGTTCTTGGGTATAACTGCAAGAAGGCCTGCGTATTTGTGGACGGCGTGAGCGGGCCTCGATTATTAGAACCTCTGATTGTTACCCTCAAGGGTCTGCTTCCCCTTCGCGTGTGCGCAGACGTAAAATCCACACCGTTACGCAGCATGTGTCACACAGCAGAGGTGAGGTTTTAGCTGGGCACTGGAGGATGTCTGCCTGGGTTGCTACAGCAACATCAACATTTACACTTCCTGATTCTTTGCGGGTTTTATTCAGGGTTGACCCGAGGAGATACTCTGTTCTGCAGCAGCTTTCAAGAGCTCAGCGCTTGGTTTTGTTCTGTGCTGGTACGAAACTAGTATCCATCTAACCTTTCCTTGCAAAACCGGGGTCGTGTCAGAAGGTCTGTTTCGCTGCAGGGACGGTCTGCCCTCGCGTGCGTAGCTGCGCGGTTTGGGCGTGACCGGATTCACGGTGAATCGAGCACAGTCAGGGTTCAAACGTGGGCCTCGCACGCCAGCGCGGTCTGTCTTTCGGTGCTAGGGTGGGACGCTGACACTCTCTCCGTACATCCCCAGAGGAGAGGCGATTTTCCTTGAGTCTTTGGAAAGCGATGAAGACGCTATGGCTGTAGTCGTGTAAATCACATAAATAATTGCTGGGGGATCTGGCCCTACAGACTTACAAAACCAGGCATTTAGTGCCAGTGGAGACGTTTTTGAGGCGTTTCTGATCACCTCCAGCAGGGAGACCGAAGGGATGCTCTTACGACCAGCTGACCAAAAGCCGTGCTGCTCCTTCCCTCGTGAGCTAAGCCTGTATGAAAAATCACTGCAATCTCGTAACCCTTCAAATTACATTCCTCCAGTTTACAGAAAAAAGTATCGGCAGACGCCCAAAGATTTAGAAACGTCATCGGGTGACATAGGCGGTTCAGCTCTTAGCTGATTTGAGCTTTACTGAAGGGACCTAACACTCACAAAATACTGACAATCACCAGTGGGAAATGAAGGTGCCYGAAAAATGGAATCACTGCTGAATGTCATTTTATTTGCAAAGTATTTGCAGTTTATGCAGAGCGCTGAGCTAAAAGCCTCACACTTGTGGACAGTTACTAGTAGACACTAGATGTATTTATGTATACGTCTTTCTCTTGGATGTTTGTGAATGAGTGAGTAGAAGAAACGGGGCACCTAGTTCTTGGAACTCCAAATTTGAAGGGGTAGCGTTTATATGAATCAGAAGTACGCATAGCCCATCAAACAGGTGGATACTAAAGAAATGAAAAAAACCCGCGTTTCTTATACGCTACAGACATGACAGTTGCAGGGAAGAAGTGATTTTGTGTGTTGACAGGTTCATCCTTTTGAAGATGAGATAATTATCTGTATGAGTTCACTCTGTGCTTCTAGAACTGAGCGAGTGTGATCAACYCCTATGAAAATCTCAAATGGCTCATCCCTGCAGCTGTGTATCAGAATGGAAGTTGATAGGGAAACCGGTTGTTCCTACTGCATTGTATCTGCGCTGATAGCTGACGTGTTCAGTGAGCCTGTTGCTTGGGATATTTGTCAGACCGTCTGACAGCTAAAGGTTGGGGGAATGCAAAGCTCGACAGTAGCGAGGTGGCACAGGGCACCGGGGACTCGAAACCCGCTCTTACCGCAGTCCGTGGCAGTCGGTGAGCTGCGGGCCCAGTTCTCATTTGCACACACGTGTTACAGGTGCCCTTTTCTGGGGCCTTCTGTATCGCCAGAACGGTGTACAGAGGCGTTGCTGTGAGTGAGGATCGGATCTGTAGACCTCACTGGCAGCCGAGTTCAGTCCCAGAGGGCGACAGGAGCTTGCTCAGCGGCACCTCCTAAAAATACAGGCAAGCTCCCCATTTTAGTAACTGTCTGTAATAACTGGCCCYCAGCAACTGGCCTGATCAGACTTTGCGGTACGCTTACGTTCAGTGAATGGCAAGTTTCTTCCTGGGCTTTTTTGCCGGACTGAGATTTTTGCGCCACTTCTGAGGATCTGTTTCCACCAACTCACGCGCTCTAATAGGAATTGTTTATTTGTCATTTACCTGGTGCCTGAGTGTGGCTGTGTTCTGAAGCTAAGAAAAAGAGCTTAAAATGCCGCAGTTGTGTCCCGGTGACCCTGCCCGCTCAGCACACCGCCCCTCTGGGCCTTGGGCAAGTCACGTAAGAGAACAGATTACAGGCATCCCTACTCACTCTTTTTCTCCTAAATCCCAGGTAAAAGATAAGTGAATGGAGCCGGAACGCAGCTCAGGCCTGTACAGCACATCAGCCAAGCAAACGTTTTTTGGTGGGGCTGCAATTTAAAGCTGCCTTTTTTAACAGAAGACAGTAGTGGTAACGTTACCACTTCTCAATCCATCGGGGAATCCCTGTGTGGAGCTCGTCAGTGGACGTAAACAGAGGCCGGCTCTATGTTGCAAACAGTAAGGTGTAAACATGGGCATTAGTCCACTTAGAAATCTTAGCTGTTATACAAAATTTTTCATACAACATAGTGAGTTCAAGGAAATTTCAAGATCCGCAAGATACCTGGGCAACGAGCCTTTTCTTTAGTATGGGTTAAGATGTTCTTCTGGAGTGTTTTATCCAAATGTCTTTCAGGTTCCTGTTTTGCTCAATTTGCTAGCAAAGACCATCTAAAAAAATAGCTTCATTTCTTAATAGCTGAATTAGACAAACCTTGCGTGTTTCAGCCAAGGCTCATCAAGCTCAYGGTGGCAAATAGCGTAAGCGTGGTAGCTACAGAACACTGCTAGAAAAGACAGATGTTCCATACAAAGGCAAGAGAGAACCGTCCCTGTAAATTTAAGAAAATAATACGTCTCGCAGCAGGAGTATGTAGTTTGCTGCACGACACAGGAAGGTAGAAGAAAAAAGGGTGACTTTTGCTTCAAGCTTTAATGCGTAAGTTGAACAGGATCGACTGTTAAGTCTTGAAAGCTGGACTTTTTTCTAGGGGAGCCAAGAAGGCCCAACACCTAAGTCACAGGTCCAGCAATTCCTAAGATACGCCGTCTCTCTCACACACTGAAACAGTTAGCGTGCAATGCGCTATTTTAGTGAGTTAGAATATCCACCTTCAGGGTAAGCCATGACGCGCACCTAGATTTTTACTGACACACCTSTCAGGGTGTGGGGGGCAGCCTGGAGGCTGCGAGTATAGGAAGCATYGCTGCAAAAGAAGTAATTTGTTTCCTGAAGAGCTAAGGGATATGTGGAAGCCTACTTTTATGAAGATCTGTATGAAACAATTTATGTTATCATTTTAGTGGACTTAGCAGTTTTTTTGTGTAGGCTTTCTTATACAAAAGAATGAAATTAAAGTGCTATGAGTAGCAGTCAGAGGTACTGCTAGCATAGTGAGAACATGCCTCAACAGTACTTTACTTCTCTTCCGAAGTTTCAAATGTGTTTAGTTTCCTAGTTGCTCAGCTGAAAAACACGCGAGCCCGAGTACAAGACATTTCAGATAGTGCCTGCTAGTGCTGGCAACGGTAGTCAGCCACCGATGCATCTTCCTTTGCAACCACGTAGGTTTGGGACCGGTAGTAGCACGTCATGCAAATCGACAAACTGCCAGAGGATAAAAAACACTGTGAAATGATGTTAGAAAATATTCCGGACTGACAAGAACACACACAGGTCAGGAGGAAGGATGATACTGCCAGGCAGCAAAGGGAAYTGACTGGATAGCAGAAAAAAACCCAGAGGAAATTGAGGATTCACATTCACTTTTTTTTTTTTTTAAAAATGAAATGGGGAAAAAGCGAGCATCTGAAAGCGTTTTGGAAATTCTACCCCAGTAGCTGGCAGCAACTCTAGTCAGATGTTACTGGCCAAGTCCGGCAGTTCTTCACTAATGCATAGGCAGAATTATTTTTGATCTCGGTGGGAGTTTTGCCCAATAAGAGACTACAGAAAGGGTTCCAACCAAAAATAAAAAGATAAAAGAGCTGAAGAAAACCTACAATGTATTTAGACACAGTTAAAACATGATCGGAAATAAAGTCAATGCAGGAGGTATATAAGGATCTAGGTTCTTAAAGAACACGGTACGTTAATTTAAAAATCAAAATTACTTGGTGTGCTACATTTGGATTTAGAGCTGTTGGAAGGGTTCTTACCGTGCTAGCAGGCTTTGAACCAAGCAATATAATCCCAGTTATGGCATCAGTCAGTGGGAAGGCACCCACCGTTACTTAGGAAAGTTCAGAAAAAGTAGAAAGGCTGAATAGCTTTTATGTTCAGGAAACGTGGCCGCAATGAATGTTCTTTCTTGGGCGTAACCAAGTTCAAAACTTGGTGCGGAGCCTGTGGCGTGTTTCTCTAAGTCATGCTTTGAAAAGCCAAGGCTAATGGGGGAAAATGAAACATTTAAGAGATTAATCTTTCCTCTTTGAATTTGTGCTTACCTGAAAAGTTGCCATCCAAAAATAACTTCTGTGTGCTGTGGATTCTTCAGTGTTTATGGGCTGAATTCAGTTATTCCCTTCCAACTTGAGATATTCTATGGTTCCATGATGCAGTTACACCTGTACAGTCATAGTTAATGCAGTGGTATGACCAGGGTGCAAAAGGATGCGACAGGATGCCGGAAAGAGTCAGGTTGATGTAACTGGGCGGTAGGTTAGCGACTTGGACAGAAAAACGCTTCGTGTGATGTGTTCGTGATGCGCAAATCTCCAAAAGGTCTAAGAGTTTAAACACACGAATTTCTTCAGGGACACCTGTCAGGATTCGGGCTGTGTTTCAATAGCACAGCGTGTACTTGAGTCCTTCTCTGATCAAGAAGAGGCACGGCATGAACTCCTCTCGTGCTGCAGTCAATAGGATTGTTTTGCCAGTCAAACTCGAGCAAAACTGTCATGCTGAAATTTCCCACGGCATTTCTCATTAAAGTGGCAAAGCAAAATATTGAAAATAAAAAAAATAATAAAAAGCATCACATTTAAAAAATTCATCGCTAACGAAAGTTTTGGTGCAGTTTGCTTTATTTAGTGCGTTGGAAGGGAACTGAATTAATTTTTTATTTTTATCTGTTCTAGTTCACTTACTCCAGTAATAATTAGAAGTAAATTAGAGTTATTCTTTCTGTTAGATCAATTATTCGTAACACAGATCATTTAAAAGTGAGTTTAGCGGAAGCAACTTACTACTTTTTTACTAAAACTGAAAAAGAAATTAGCCAAATTAGTTAAAATAGCTTTGAACTCCATATTGACTAAAGCATTTGTGCCAGAATACAAATTCATGACATATAAGAACGGTATAAATGATTAATCATTTTAGTTCATGGATATCTATATTTTTATTTAATTGCATCTATGCATAATATAAACTGTCTGAATCTTGGGAATCCAAGCCAGAGAAGCTGAAGAGTCTTCTTATGTTTAACATTCACCATGTGTTGTTTTCTTCTAGGGTTAATTTGTAAAATGTAAACCACATACTATTTGTATGCAGTGTTTATGTACTATTTATAGAAAGTCTTGACCATTTATAATTATCCGACATTTTTATCCATAATGTCTGCATATGACTAAAGAGATGTTTATGGAACAGACAAAACAATGTTATTTTTACAGCTGAACTTCCATTTATTTTACGTAAAACTTTTTGGAGTATTTTATGCTACATGGAATAGAGAAGGGATATTCTCTACTCAGATAGCTCTCTACCGAGAAGACTAAAATTATTTCCAAATAGTAATCGACGCACTACCCGTGGGAGACGATATTGTTCATTTTAAGCRGCATAAATTGAGAAAAAGAAAGCTCGGTCTGAAAAGACCAAAAATTTGTTTCTGAAAGCCACAAGGTCCAACCCTGTAGCAGCTAAGTATCTTGATCACTTAAAATTGTCATCAGAGGTTTCTAGAAATGATAACACAAAGCAATCACGTTAGTTTTGTGATTTCTGTGAAGTCACTTCCGACGTCTAGTGCACCTCAGAGGCCCCGCTCCAATTTTCCTCTCTTGGAACACTCTCTCTGTTGAACGGAGTCTGTATGTGCAAGTGCCTCCGTAGCATGTATGCGCTTTTACTGACTGTTTCATGGCTGCTGACTTTTTTTTCTCTTTTCTTTCCAGAACTCTGGAAGTTTTGGTGAGTTTGAATGAAGGGCAATCTTTCATGTCCAGCTCATTAACAATCACCGCTTCAGAGTGCGTAAGTAAATGGCTAACATCATTCAGTGTAAAATCCTGAAATCCAATTTCTCTTTTGGTTTTACCATTGCGGGACCTCTCAGTGCAGAGAACCTCAATGCATGGCAAGTCCCATTAGATGTTTAGAATGCACAAATCCACCTAACTGAAAAGTACACCTGTGCAGACACATACAGAATATACGTAATTTAATGATACATGATTTCTTAATATGTAAGCGCATACATACATGTATGTCCTAAATTGCTCTCCCTGTATTCTGGGACACGCTTTAGAATCTGTTTTATAACACCACTACGCGCAACAAAGAGTTTTCAGCTGTTTCGAATTCCCTGATGAAGTGTGTGGGGAGGGTTACAAACTTTTTTTTCTCCAGTTATATAAAACAATTCCCTTAATTCTTCCCATTAAGGTGGCAAACAGCTTTATTTTACGAAGATCTTATTTTGCAGGATTCCACATAAGTGAAGTATTGCTGCATGTATCATCCGAGACTTCCTAAAAACACACAAAAGCCATCTCTTACATGGCAGGCTTGGAGATTTACCTTTGCTTTCTGACGTAGGCTCTGATATAAGGGTTTCTCCTTTCGTTGCAGCTGCATCTGTTTTGCTAGCTGCTTCAGGGTCTGCTGATTCAGACCGTATGCCGAACTGTATGTAGAGGGAAAGCCCTGGAATTCTCCTCCTCTCCCAGGCTACCTCAGCCGGCTCTGCCCTGAGATCCAAGCAGCGTCTGTGTGTTCCCTGCCTGTGCGGGGCTTATATTTTTCTATAGCTTGTGAATTGTATTTTGCTAAATATATTACAACAAATTACTTGAGCCCAGTGTGCAGCTGTGGCTTTCAAAATATTGGGACGCTTTCATGCCATCAGAGACTTGCTCCCTATAAATATAATCATGTCATAAGAGGCAGGTGTGACACAGTCACCTGGGGTCCCATTCCGGCACAGTTCCACAGAGTAGGATCGGTGGGAGCCGGCTGAAGCTGAGTAGGCAGAACCTTAGCACTTCAGCCTGGGTATGGAAGGCGGTTGTAACCCTACAGGAGGATACTAACGCTACGTAACTTCAGATACCTAACTGTGGTGCCTGAATGAGGAGTGTAGGCTCTCAACTGTGTTAATTAGGGGAGACAGTCTTTGTCAAAGCGCAGGCTGGAGTACCTAAGGTAAGCCTAGGGTTAAGGTACTGCTGTGAACATCCTGCTACGTTTTTACCATAGGCTTACAGAAAAGAGTTAAAAACAGCTTCGAGGATAAACCACATACTTACGCAGTCAGTGACTTTTCTTCTAACTTGATACGTAACATTTCTAATCTCACATTTCTGCTCTCCGTTAGTTTTTTCTGTCTTCTGTATTACATAGGCAGCACGGTTAAAATTTTTGCAGTTAGACACAAGACCACTATTTAGGGATGGAGGTTTTGAAAATGTGCCGCGCATGGATACCGTGTTTCTTTAAATTTGTCTCATTTAAAGTGTGACTTCAGCGCAGCTTTCCTGTCAGGCATAGAAGCATACAGAACAGTACCTTCTGCTCATCAGCATGTATTTTTCCAACGGTATTTTTATCGCTCGTAGGTAATCAACCTAAAAGAGAAAAAAAGACATTTTTTTGTCTAATAATTTAAAAATACTTGGGTAACTGTAGAAATCACAGTCATCTCAGTTCAGCCTTTCAGTTTCAGGAAGAAAGCCTGAATGAATTGAGAGCTGAAGAAACACACACTACCCAAATCACGTTTCTCTGTTTAAGGGCCTCTCTACCATTCGGAAGCATTTCGATCTTACACCAAAGCACGCTGAAGCAGCCTCTCAGCATGGTAACGTGAGGACGGTACAGTCACAGGAGGATGCCGGAGACTAACAGTAGACCGCTTTTCTCTTTATCTTAGTCTTTTCGGAGAAAGCAGCACTTGTTAAGTCCGTCCCCATGCCCCCTTAAAAATTGCTGAGATTGAAGAGATAGGTAAAAACAAAGCATTGATGCAAAGCAGGTCATACCAAATTGCTGGGTACGGCTGTCTTCCCTCTGCTGTACTCTTAACAGTGTTTTCTCTGTGGTCGGAAGTTTTCGCTAGCAGTAAACGGAATGAGTACAGATGTGCATTGACAGGAAAAACTGTCATACTTCTGATCATCCTTTTTTTTTTTCTTTTTTTTTTTTTTTTT
>JAYKAV010001223.1:3760379-3776486 GCA_035582835.1 Phoebastria nigripes
ACTCCATACAAGGAGAACTGCTGTTTCCATAGTAGCAGATGGGCAACTGCAAGAAATGGGTCACCGCTAGAATTGTTCCACTAATTCTGATAGCTGAGCAGCTGATGGCTAGTTGGTATTTAAGAGTTACAAGTTACAGCCTCCCCTAGGAAACACACGTTGCTGCAGTGAAAACAAACAAAAAATATGTTGCATCTAGGCACCGAGGCATGCATCTTACCCGTTTCTCGTAAATGCGTATGCCTCGCTGCACCTACGTGTACTTGGAATAAAGCTCTATTTCACCTTCCATTTGCAATGGTGTATCTGCAGTATAACTTTTCTCACTTTGGCGGAATTACTCACGCTGTACTCCAGCTTTAGTGATTCCCTGGGTGTCCCTCCTTTCCTTTTTCCCCAGCTGAAGTCTGAATAACTTCTATTTTCATGAGGTCACTGTTGCATTTTTCTCAGCTGTTGTTCTAAACCAGCACAGCAGCACAGAACACCAAGCRTAAGAATAAAAGCGCCTACAGGATGTGGGTTTGAGGTGGTGGGAGACGGGCTGCTCGTTTCTTCATTAAAAGCAGTTTTGCTGGAAGCAGTAACACTCGTTCAGAATTTCTTAGGATGGTGGCTTCAGGTTCAAATAGCACTACTACAGGGATTTAGTGTGCTGTAGTCTGTACAGTGTGAATGCCCCAGACAGGCGGGCGATAAGCATAAAAGCCTTATATATGTATTGTTAGTAGAGATTCCTTAAAATTCCACCCACCCACCAATCCACACAGACCTGTGTCCTCATGGGAGGAGAAGCGCACCCCTCATCCACARACTTCGGAGGAGACTTTCCCTGTTTGTGTCTAACAGCTCCTTTCTTAGCAGTCAACGTACCCTTTCTTTTCTTCAAGTTGGGCCTCATTCTTACCTCAAGGACATCAGTTTTACATCAAAATGAATCCACTGACTTCAGCAGAAGTAATCCTGGCTTGCACTGGGGCAAGTTGGGCCTGTTACCCATGACTGAATGACTTAATTTGAACTTAGGTTTACAGGTAGGCAGAAAAAATTAGTTTTCAAAGTTCTGTCATTTTCACTTTAATATGTCCTTCAGCACGCTGTGTTCAGTCCCTTAGAATACCTCAGACTTGCAGGCTCCAGAATGTGTAGGGAATGAGAAACACGAATAGCACCTTGCCACCTCCTCCCTCTTTTTAGTGTTGATACGTCATTCATTGTGATACGCAGCTCCTGTTGAAGCCTCCGAGCTTACCTTCTACATAACTCGTGGAACTGAGGAGACTTACAACGGAGGGTGTCATGGAACTTGTGCCAAATACGAATTTGGCTAAGACCCCCTTCCTGATCCTTTGTGAGGAATTTCTCCGTTGGCAGGAACAGGATCCGACGAGTGGGAACAATTTGTTTGACATTTGTCTCAGTCAGTAGGAAGCTGTTTTGGGGTGAGTGGGAAAACCAGGCGGCAGTTTTATGCAACATCCACTGACACTGTCTTTCTGCTTTCTTCGCAGTCTAGTGGAGTAGCAGCGCTTATTGCTGTTCTTGTGCTGTTACTGTTAGCGGCACTCGGTCTGCTCTGGTGGTTCTGGCCCCTCTGCTGCAAAGTGGTGAGTAAAGACTATTAGAAAAAGTCACTGGATGTGTGACTCATGATTATAACTCATACCACGTTGGGAAACACAGATACCATAGGAAATAGGTTAAGTAACAGGAGAGCTACGTGTGACATAAGCCATCCGTTGAGGGAGTTTTCTTTCACTAGTGATATGCAGTAAATGGAAAAAGAGTCCAGCTTCAACCCTGTGGACTGCACTCTTAGCAGTGCTTCTGGCTTTCTGAGACCTGCACACACATGAGCCAGCATCAGCATGCTGGTGTGCGGCTCGTTGGCTTTCTACTGAGTGAGCACGTGTGTTATATTTCTGTGAAATCTTTGATAAAAGCCTTTTCTCTGTTATTGGAAAGTTGTTGGCCATAATGGTATGCTGATGTTATCCTGAACTCAAGGACCATTTTAAAAGTACTATCACTAAAATTGGTATTTGTAGTCCATTATGGGCTCCCAGGTTGGAAATCCCTTACTGTCTTAATAATCCCTTGCACACATTGCATCTCTTTTCATCTGAGTGCACTCTTTATCCTTCTAGCAGCAGTCAGCAATGCTGTTTCACTAATTCCTTCCATCTCCTTGCGTGTTGGGGTTTTTAAATTGGTGAAGTTTATTATTCATCCAGTTCAACGACAGCGCTGAGGACTTGGGAAGTGGAGATTGCTTCCAGGCTGTTACTGTATTCCTTGTCTCGTCTCAGGCTTGTGGAACCTGGGGCAGCAGAGGAGCTGGCCTTCTCGCCTGACCATGCCGAAGCCCACGTAATCAAAAGCTTTGGCGTAGTCCGTCAGGCTCCAGGCTATCCTAGGGCAAGAAGTCCTCAGCCCCCAGCTGCACCCTCGTGGTCTGGGGTTTCTGAGGCAAGAACCACGAGCTCTTCTCTAATAAAAAGACTCTCTTCTGTCTCATTCTCCACAGTACGGTCCCATCAGAAATCTAGGGAGGTTGTCTGTTAGTCGTTTTACTTCAACTTTATTTTATATCATGGCCTTCCTGTGGAAAAGGAAAATTCGAAATCGGTAAGAAGAAAGCTTCCTGTTTTCTTATTTTAAAATAGTTGGGTAACCTTGATTCATAGACCATCTTCACACTTCTTAGTTTCTACACTTCCTGTCTGTAGAAAGCGGCTACAGCTAGGCATTTCACGTAGATCTGTCATTTACGGCGGGGTGAGAGGGAGATGGAGGACATGAAGGAAATAATATTGCAGCAGACTTACGCTGGTAGAAAAGCAAACATTTTGTGTTTCAAAGTCTAGTTATTTTAAAGATACGGATGTAAAATACAATTTAAATCCTTAAGTGAAGCCAAGTAACTTTTTTTCCCAGTGTCTCCTGTCAGCTAATTACAGACATACTTTGGAGTGAGTTGTTTCACTACTYGTTCATAGTTGTTGAGAGGGATCATCGCATCCTTTCTGAAGAGCTGCTTTTCTGAAAGCAGCTGCTTTTCTTTTGTCCTTTTCCTGACTTCTCAAGTTTTTCTTTTTTTTTTTTGTTTCAAGACAAACACACTTCCTTTTGAGTTGACTGATATCAGGAAACCTAATGTTCCTTTAGTTTGTCAGAGCTCTCAGAACGAGTTACCTCACTAAAACTCTGGTTTTTGTCACTAGCTGAGTATGACTGTCAGAACGTAATCCGTGCGTCTCTGTGTTAGCCCAGAATCAGACTTCTACAGTTGGAAGTGCAATCGATCACAGCGTACTCGGTTGCGCCTGCAGTTTTAATCGTTTGCCAAGTGGATGTTTTTTTTTTTCAGCATCAGGTTTACACATGTACGACCTAGTGAAAAAAATCAGAATACTCTTCACATTGGTCAGCGTTCAGAAGTCAGGGCTCATCAGTGGTCAGTTCCCACGGTATAGTAAAACTTCATATACTATGCATTTTCCTTTCATTACAGTAAAGAGTGACTGCAGTATCTCAGTCCCTTGAGAGCAGGAATTCTCTTTCCAGTGAGGACTCTATAAGGACAATCAGTAAGGTGCTTTCTGGATTTTTTTATGTCAAAGTCCTACATTAAAAAAAAGTCAAATGTATAGTTCTRTAGTATTAATTTCCAGCCCTTTTGGTAGCTATGCCAGTATAATACATTAAAATATTAGCTGCACCAGCCTATGCCTGTTATAAGTGAAAGGAGCTCAGTTTACATTACAGGTGTACATCAACACATCATGCAGAGCTGTGGAGGGATACCTAAGCTAGGACCCCATTAACTAAAATAGATGCCCTTTACAACGAATTGCAGAGCAAAGATACTACCTTGGGTGCCGAAGACGCGCCGTGGCGTTAAGGCAGAGTTCTGTCCGGGCTAATCTCCTGTGTGGAGCTACATCTCCACAAAGAGCTGCACTGAGCTGTGAGAAAATTTCCTTGGTTCTGATTCACCTTGTGCTTAAATTAAGTCCGTTCCTCCCTGATGTTTACTTTCAGGGATAGTAACTTAACCCTGAGCATCTTTTCTGGATATAGTGTTTGGTACAGGAGTAATTGGCTATTTCTAGGGAAGTCTTGAGCTGTGCATTGGCAAGTTATTACTAAGAAGCAGCCTGACTTCTATGGGAGCGATAAAACCACGGCACTTTAAATGTCAGGGCCCTCTGTTGTTTCCTCCTCACGCCTATTATTTGTTTCTTTAAAAAGAAGTAGTACTTTTAGGGCTCATTGCTACAAGAMTACTGAGTTCCAAAACCACATACTGTTGCGCTGAACCTATTACCAAGTACCGACTCTTCCCTTCTTTTTGTTTTGAAGTCCGTTTCCTCAGATCATTATACTGTGCCTCCATTCTTTTCCCTCTCTCCTGCACCTGCGGTTCCCACATTACATGTTATTGCCACTTCTGGCTATGTAGTTTCGGGCTTTGGTGCCAATGTCCTTGACAGGAGAGGCAGCATATTAGGGCCAGGCAGGACCTCCTCTTCCCTTCCTCTGAGTCCKCTTCCCTGGCAGAGCAGAGCGTCTGGTTTCATGGGACAAAGAACAGGAGCAAGGAAGAAAGCAGCAGCCCTCAAACCTTGTAAGCATCCCATGGTTCAGAGTCAAATGGAAGAGAGAGAGGCAAAAGGTGTTGCGGACAGAACAGAATGAGCGTCCGGAGCCACACGAGCGCGTAGTCCCTACCGCCTGCAGGCAGAGTGGCGAGCTTCAGGTGGTTCGGGCGCTCCGTTTCATCCTTGCTAGGACTCGGCCTTGACAGCGTTCCTTGCTGTGAGGTCCGTGCACACTTAACAGGCTGGGGTAGGGGGACTCCTTTTTCTTTTTCTCCCCTCCCACCCCCCCCGCCCTTTTTTAAAGGCAGTTCACTGTTGACAGTTCTTTCACTMTTCCCTCAATATCAGAACATACGATCGCATCAAGCTGGCTTCAGGCTCTGGTGCTGACATTTCCTAATGCCCACATCACGCGAACATTTGAAAAGTGTTAATGAGCAGATCAAAGGGACTGTTGCCTGAAGCAACTAACTTCTTTTCTTTTTTTTTTTTTTTTTTTTTTAAGAAATCGGCTCTCCTCCAAACTCAAGTCTTCATTCTTTGCAACTAAATAAATGAGAAGCAGCCTTGCCTGGTGATGATGATAATAAAACAAAACAAAACAAAATTAGGAAGTAATCCATCTCTACATGGGGTTAATAAGACAGCAGCATTATTCAGAGTCTTCCATATTTAAAGAATCTGAATCAAGTTCAGGAAAAATGAATTTGCAATATTATGATCTTCAGTATGTGCCGTTTCATGCTACATTTGCATTGTCGTCTGCCAAAGCTGCATGGGTTCCTCGGATTTCTCTTTTTTAAAAATGCCTTTCTACTGATTTCACTTGAAATATCACACAAGACTGAAAATAATCTTTGTGTGTGCACGTGTGTGTGAGGGAGAGAGAGTGTGTGAGTGTGCGAGGAGCCTGTGGAAACATAAGGATGCAGGCATTTACATTCCACTTCTGTCAGCAGGGGTGAGTATCTGCTACTCAAAGCAGATTATTTTCTCACACCGCTGTCACATTTAAAACAAGTTTGATTTTCTGAAGCTATTAGAAATAGCAGCTAATTAATGTATTAGTTAGCTTCAAATCAAGTTTACCCTGTAACTTCAGGGAGTTTAGCAGCTGGCATAGGATTAGATCCTTTGCTCAGGGAGTCAAACAAAAACTGTCGTTGACTCGTGACTTTTGAAGCCCAGTGAGGTCCAACAAGTAGAGTTTTTCTTGATTCACTGGGGTAGAAATTTTGATTCCATAAATATCAAATAGGCGTAGGGCCCAAGCGAACTTTAGCATGCGTCACAAAGAAGTTTACTATGCAAAGATGCCTTTGCTCGGGAGAGACCGCAAGACTTAAGAATTGTAGAACTATAGAAAGTGGAGTGATAATACCGTTTAATATGTATTTATATAAATCCGCAACCTAGCTAGGCCTTTCCCCCCTGTACAGCTTGCAGTCTTGGCAGCGAAATACACTTTTTTGAGATAGTCGTTAAAGACAGGCAAAAGGGGAAAAAGAAGGGGAATTAAATTAAGATAAGGTGACCCTTAATATATTGAAAGTGCTGGTTTACCGTTTCCAGTCTTGTAATTGCTTTCAGTGAGAATTAAATATCTTCGTGCTTTGGAGAATCTTGCTCAGCATGCAAGCATCTCTCAGAATCTGTCCCATGATCCCTCTGTGGTGTTGTTTCTTGTAAAGTTAGGGCAGTAGTTCCAATCTGGCTCTCAGCAATGTTTYACTAATTAATTCATTTCGGTTAAGTATTCTGAAAATTCCTGATCGGTGGAAAGAAAAAGTATTCAGAAATATTTAAAGAAAAGTAATTTCTGGCATGTTTTTGCAACGTCACAGCAGCAAAGGGATGTCTGGTTAAAATCCACAGTTGACTTTCCAATCGACTCAAAGTACTCTGAGCTTGCTTGATGAACAATTCAGTATGTTAAACCTGAAGCGCTGTGGAAAGATGTTTCCAAGGGGGCCATAACTTACTTCTCTTATTTGATAGAATTCCTGTATCCAGTGCTAGAAGTCCGTAGCTTGTTTAGGCAGTAACTGGTAACTATCTTGGTGGCACTGCGACTTGAAATGTAAATCAAGAAGGAAAACTCCTGATTATCGGTCAAGAAAAATATGTTTCTTTTACGTATGATGCTATACATCTATGCAGAGACATTATTTATAGGCAGCGGTAGAGTAAATGAAAGTACTATAATTAATAGCACGGAGTGAATAAAATAAGACATATTTCAATTAAGGTACTTAATCCTGTATTAGGAGATTTAGGTGTTTGTCGTCATGGACAGTTCTGGTTATGTTTGTATAATATTAAGGCATAGCAGAAACAGACTCCTTTATATTAATGGGGTATTTTTTAGTCATTTCTATACAATATTCAAGCACAAAAAATGACTTGACATCACCAAAGTACTTCTTTTTAGCTTACAAACCTGCTTTTCTTGTGGAAGAACGGCTGTGCGTTCMGTTTTCGTCTTAATCATTTAAGAGGGTCGCTGCCTTCCTCTTCTCCTCCCTGTACTGTTCAGTGGATTCCTGTCAGTCCCGGGGAACTCCCGGAGATTTACAAAATGTATGTGAGAAAGGAAACAGGAAGAAACTGTAGGCAGAGGTTTAAATATAGGTGTAAGTGAATTATCCTAAGAGCGGGCCTTATCCAGAAATAGTTTAAGAAGCCTTGTGAATGTAACTCCAGCTTGCAGGCACTCCACACTCAACAGTCAAGGAGCTACACACTTAAATTATTAGATCTGAAATGTGAGATCTGCGGAAACGATGTGGACGTCTAGAGGTGAAGCCTGAGCTACCAGAAGGCATTTCACGCTTGTCAATGGGCCAGAATTTATCCTGCAGCATGGCACAAGGAAGCAGGCATTTTGGCCCAAGATTATGCAAGACCTCACGTAGACCTTGGGATGCTTTTCCTCCCAGGCTTGCTAATTAACTCCATAGGGTTTCATCACTGGCTATTACTTAGAATGACTGAGTCTTATCCGGTCAGGAAGCAAAGTGGCAGACACGTCTGCCCAAAGAGTGTCTGCCAGTCAATTGATGTTATTTTCTATTAGACGGATGGTGTTAATTTCCAGAAGGCCTTGATAATCGATACCCAGGGGACTTGGCAGCAGCGGTTGCCAGTTTGCAAGCAGATGTGGGGGACTCAGATGGGAAACGGTTCACTCTTAAAATTTTCTGTTAGCTTTTGGATGCTGCCAGTGCAATTCCTTATGCTTTTATATGTTTGGCTCTTTCAGGTCATCAAAGATCCCCCTCCACCTCCGCCAGCTCCAAAAGAGGTACGGTACGATGGTGCTCTCTGCTCATCACACTGGTTACACGATGCCGCTCCTCTGTGCTTTCCTGTGTTCTGTGAATCCGGCTCTTTGTCCTAGCTGCCGAAGAAGAAAGAACTGCCCCGTGGGAAGCCTTAAGCTGAGAGCAGGATGGCCAAAGTCCAAATCTCTGTTCTGTCTCAGTCATCTCAGTATGGCATGAATTAAGCTCAAATCCACAGAAATATTTAGGGGCTTTATCCCAAGATAGTTGAACATTATTTTTCCCRTTCTGCAGCAAAAGCAGAAAGACTGAGCAGCTCTTGTATAACAGTCTAAAGATTCATGTATGATTTAAACAGCATTTTCCCACTGCTTTGGCATGCCAGACATTGAAGAACACTCATAAGGGAATTTCTCTCCCTCTTACGGGCAATAATGCACTGGAAGATCTTCTGGTGTCTTCAGTATTTTTGCCCCGTGGTCTTGATTTAGCCAATCGCTTGAGCGTACTCAAGTGTCCTCTGACAGTGAAGTCCATGATAAGGCACGCTTCATTGAGCTGAGGCAGCCAAGAGCGAGTTTGACAAAGGTTGGCTTAGGAAACCGTGATCGGCTGTGTAACCTTTATCTGCAGATCTGCTGAATGCCGTCTGCTGAATCCAAATGAGTGGGGCTGATGATCTAGCTCTCTGAAGGCATTGTATTTTCTGCAGAAGAAAATCCTTCTCTTTGTGTGTGTTTTGCTTATTTTTACTAGTGGAAAGGAAAAGGACGAGACAAACGAATGATCGTCGGTAGAATGCGCAGTTAGATTCCCCATTTGGACCTTCCTAATGGTCACCACCAATACTTTTCTCATGCAAAACATTAAAAATATTTCCAAACATGACCAGATTTTGTTTGGAAATTGGTAAACGCTTGGGGAACCTAAATATCTGATCTTTCACACCTAACATGGGAAAACTTACTCTCTGTGAACTCTAGTGAAATATACTAAAAAGACACTTAGTGGGGGGGACGGGGGGGGAAGTATCTTTTTAAAGTAAATGTTATTTGAATTTACGGACAGGAAGAAGAACAAGAGCCCTTGCCTACCAAGAAATGGCCCACAGTGGATGCTTCCTACTATGGTGGACGAGGAGTTGGAGGAATTAAAAGGATGGAGGTTTGTACGATACGGAGATGCCAATTCACTAAAACACAAGCTCTCTGAGGCTGCAAAGGGTGGAAACAAAGACTTTTAAAGTGTACTGAAAATACAAGGGCATAATGTGTGCTTCCTTCCCAGTGACATAAGCCTTGTAAAATTTTTTACCGTATCGAACAATTTTGACCTTGTCTATGAAGGAACGGCTTTCAGTAGTTCCATTTGACTGGAACTTTAAATAGCTGCCTGAAGACATGCTCTTTCCGTCAAGCTAATGAGAAAGAGATAGTGAGAGCCTTTTCTGAATGTTTTGGAAGAAATTACAGTGAAACATAAGTCCTCCCACTGTGGGCCAGCCAAATGCGCTGACAATGGTGACGCTAAGGAGAGGCCTGATCCCAAAGGAACTCACAGCGACAACAGTGCCTGTCTTTGAAGAGACATGATAGCATCATGTTAATTTTAAAACAGAATGAAAAATGTGCATCCTTATGGGCACGTCCTTATGTCAGATTTTATAGTCAAGTCAGCCTTTATAGAATTTGCAAAGCAGTTTTCTCCAGTTTTTAACTTCAATCTAGGAAACTGTCTCTGTCTGAAATACCTACCTAGGCCATGTTGATGTATCTTGATGAAACTTTAAAGGTACTGGCCTAAGAATCAGCTTTGCTTGAGTTCTTTTTAAACACAGCAGCAGAACATGCAAGTTTAAAGCTGTATTGCTTATATGAGTTTCCTTCAGCAGTTCAGAATTGCTAATTTAGGAGAGCTTCAGATTTTAGAAAAAGAAAACATTTTGCGCGGTGCTTTTCAGAGGCAAACTAGAAAATGCTTTCCGACGTAAAGAATTACAATCCTGGATTTCTAACGGGAGCCATGATGAGCCTCCAGGAGGAGTTCCAGGAGGGGTAGTTTGTAAACGGGATCTTGTGCAATGAAACAGAAAACCGGTAAGATACCTCACGAACACAAGTAACATCAGTACCATAAAGAAACGCGTGTTCATCACATGGCAAAAATACAGTATTTCCTCTTCAAAGAAGAGAGCAGAAWGCAATGATTAGGTTAGAAAACTTCTTCATCTGTGCTAGGAATTTTGTGCAGGACTAAGGGCTAAAGATGTAAACCAACTGAAATAATTGCTGACAACACAGTCATGGGCTCTTGAAAGGCACCTCATTCTGTGGAGCTGTGTCTCTGTCCTTCTCTGGGACCCGAGAGCGCTAATGAATTTCGGGGTTGGGCGCTGCATCGTAAATGCCTCAGCATTTGAATACGGAGCTTTACCTCTGTCCTGTAGTATCTGTAACAGTGGAGCTGAGGGAAACGCTGGCTTAGCAGCCCGCTCCCAGCTGTTCGGACAGAGCGGTATCAGACCTCATACCTTTCACTGGCTCAAGAGAGCACGTTGCTCGTTCGGTAAATCAGGGCAGAGCAAGTGCGGGAACGAGAGAGAAAACAAAAACAGTCTAACAAGATGATGAAGGTGAGTGGGTCAAAGGGAGGTTATTCCTTACTTGACAGTTAAATGTGGTTTCTGTGCTGTGGCCAACGAAAAACTTGCTGGGCTCGTCATTACATTTCTTCCCTGTTTTCAGTTCATGTGGTAATGCGGTTGTCTATTTTTTATTGCTTTTCTGTGCTCTGTTCTTTTGCCGTCCTTCCAGCAGCTTGATTTTTCTGGCAGCTTCCTTGCATAGAGAAAAGGAGAGAATGAACCAGTAAACTTCCGCTTACYGCTCCTGTCCTACTTCGCTTACTATATTCCGTTTCGGGGCACTTAGCGACATTCACTCCTGCCTTCCCCTCTAGCTTCACCCCTCTGCCACAGTCCAAAATAATTTAGCCGGTGTTACTCACTCTTCCTAGGTGTGTCTTTTGGCATTGCTTTAAAGTTTCATGAGGTCATTTCTAGACCCCACCCATTACAGGCAGTAAGTTTTTATGTCAAAGTTGTGTTGTCAGACTCCACAAATTCTGGTTTCTTCTGGGTGAAGTTGMTGTAATCTGAAGGAGAAGGTCATTTTATCAGTAGGGAGTCCACCATCTACCTCTAAATGGTTTTAACAG
This sequence comes from Phoebastria nigripes, assembly GCA_035582835.1. Lineage (NCBI taxonomy): Eukaryota > Metazoa > Chordata > Aves > Procellariiformes > Diomedeidae > Phoebastria > Phoebastria nigripes. Next base: position 3,771,484 of record JAYKAV010001223.1, read on the forward strand.
TGTTTAAAATACATTTTAACAACCTCATAAAAAACACCGTAAAAGTACCATTGATCACAGTGAAAGATACAGATGCATTTTAATGACTCAGCAGGGCCTACTTGGACATGAAAGCCCATTCTAATATTGCAGAGAGAGGACTCCCCAGCGAGAAACAGAAATCACTAAGCAAGCCAAACAATAAAGTTCAAAATAACAGAAAGGTTCAAAACAATCCCCCTCCTAAGAAATGATGGTCTGTATTTTACCAAGGTGAGTTGTAGTATTACAGACCAAATTAAGCTCTGTTGTACTTCGCCGCTCTCGTTCTCTACATTGAGATTACAGTGGTAAAAAACACTTGGTGGTGGTGATAAAATGACAAGATTTTCCTCCAAGGTATTTCATTTTTCTGAAGGGGGCTAGACTCTGGCTTGCCTACATATTTTCCTCACTTTCCGTATCCGCACATTCTGCATATGGTGCTGATGAGGATGAAGAAGTCAGGCTGCTTCCTTCTCCCATCCTATGGCATGGTCCAGCAAGACCTGGAGCAGTCTTCTCCCTCCCTCCSGGTAGCAGAAGGAAGACCAGGGGCGTGTCTTTTTCCTGGTGAGCAAAACGATGTTGTGCCCCTTTGCAGTGGGAGAGTTGCTGCATCCCGCTGTTTTTCTGCCTGCTTTTCAAGTGCTTGAATTGGCAGGTAGCAAGACAGCACTGACACGCACCTCCCAAGCAGTGTGCAGTGATGCTCTTAATTCTTTCCCTCAGGGTGGAAGGTCAGTCTTCTCTGATTTTTCTTACTAGGATTCTTCTCTTTCCATGCCTGGCACATCCAGTCAGGAGGTCCCTGAAAAAAACAAGTATGTTGGTGGAGTCCTGCAGTAACGGTTAGCTATTTTCCAGTAACAGTTTCGTGACTCATCGGCGTGTCACATTTACCCAAGATGTAATGTCAGAATTTAATTTCCTGGGTTTAGGTGTATCAGGTCCATCTTACAGGCTAGATTGTAGCAGATGCCATGATTTAGAAAGTCTTCCACTGAAAATAATCCAGGCCAGTTTTACTAAGAACTTTCAAACTCCGGCCATAGCTTTTAGATGCTCTTTTTGGATGATAGAGTAACAGTCTTGTCTAGGTTTGTTTCTCTGTACAATACAGCAAACATCCTTGTTCAAATTGCTGCACGGTGTTTCCAATTACAAGATGAAATAAGATTACTGTAGCAAGACAAATCATCTCTCTCAGAGGGAAGGTTTTTTCCCTGTATTTCCTCTTTACAGCGTAGCAAGTACAACCTTTTATGGAAGTGGAAATACGCGCTTGTCTCACCAACGGCAATAACCCAGGTTTCCTTTCTCTTTGAACCTTTGTATATATTTTATATACTTGTGGCAGTGAAAAAAATATACATTGCTACATGTTTTACATTTACTTATTATGCAGGTTAGACTGCTTCATCTGTGTTTTCTCCAGTACGTATGTTCTTGCAGAACTACTTGAAAACCTGAGCAGTTTCAAGGAGCTTCTCCTAAAACTTGCTCAAGTATAGTATCACCTTCTATCTAAATTGGGGTTCTCAACAAACATGCTGTGTTAGGAAATCTGGGGTGACAAAAATCTAGGCTTTAATCGGTGCCAGATTAAGGTCTGGTATTTTAGGATAAATCAGAACTGGAAATGATATTTTTACATCATTAATTAGAGAAGATTTCCCAGATTTCCTGTCTCCTATACAGCCTGCGTGATGCATGGTAGAATTTTCTTTCGGTATTTCTCTTGACTTTTCGCTACCGAGAGACTCATATTTACAAATGTATTTAGCTAAGAATGCTTGTCATCAGAAATGAAGAGGGAACATTTTCCTCCGTACCTCCACTCTTGTTTATTCAGAACTTCTTCCAAATTTAAACTTTTTCAGCTACTTTTGTTATCCGCAACAGTTTCCTTGTCCTTTGCATACAGTGCATTTACGTCTGWACTCTGGCTTTACTTAGGTTCGCTGGGGTGATAAAGGATCCACTGAAGAAGGGGCTAGATTAGAAAAAGCAAAAAACGCTGTGGTGAAACTCCCGGAAGAACCAGAAGAACCTTTTCATCCTAAACCACCTAAACCAAAGGCTACCTCACCAGCCATTCAGGAGAAGTGGTATACGCCAATTAAGGTAATCTTTTTAGACTTCAGTACAATATAATTTTGTACTAAAGCCTGGATTTTGCCTGCCTTACCAGTCTTATGCACGCTGAACTGTACATTATTTTTCAAGTATTCCCATTCAAGTGTAACGAACTGTTCTCAAAGTGAACATCTACTCAGGATGAATAGCAGGAGCAGTTTTTAGCCCTAAATGCAGTACTTCATCATTACTGCCACATTCTGTTATCCTTCCCCAAAAAAGGGACAGATCGKACAGTAAGAGTGCAAAAACGTACGGGGAGCTTTATTGGCATTTGGTCTCTCTCAACGTATATCTAATTAAGCCAAAAACCACACAGTTTGTAGCCGTTATACTAAGTTTTAAATATACATACTCATTACCAACCAAGAAAAGCAAAAAATTATATAAAACAATATAATGCAAGAAGTCTGACAAACAAATGAAACATAATAAACGGCACAAAATAAAGAGATTTTCCTCTGTAGATGCCATGAGTGGCTTGCAAACCCGTAAGAAGCTCTTCTTAAAAACTGAAGATGGGTCCATAAATACCTTGCTTGAAATGTGTAAGAGCAGAGAATACACAGGTTTAGCTGGGAGTACGGATTCATCTATTCTGTCTTCACAACTCCTTGTAAGTCCTTTCTGACCGCCAGAAAGTCCTGAAGACGTGTTCATGCACACACGCAAACTCTGTAACCCATCCGTGTGGAGCGGGATGCTTGTGACGAGCATCAGCGCTGCTACGCATGTTCTGCACGGGCAGCCTGAGCACTCGCAGCGATCCTGCTGCATTCGCTACCTGCGGGACTTGCCGCGCAGCACTGATCAGCTGTATACCATGCGCCTAGCAGGTCCCAGGCTTCCTGAGAACGATGAACTTGCTGTATACATGCTGTAAAACCAAATACATTTATGTGGGAGAAATCCCAGRTGGACATGTGGCAATTCAGCCCAAAATACTGGCAAATAAACATATTGCTTGTAGATAGCTCAGAAGTAAACGTGGGTTAGGTCACAGCCACTCCGCTCCCAGCGGAGGCGAGAGTGCAGTACCTAGCACTCACGGATGGGAAAGAGCAGCACCACAGCTGTGTGGTGCGGGTGACAGCCTAAGTTTCTACTTTGCTTATCCAGCTCTATGGAACTGGTGCTCAGTTCTTCCAGTAAATTTCTCCGGGGATCTCCTTGGACAGTAACTTAAGAGATGTGGTGTGCTCTCCGTTGACTGATTCTATTGTACTGAAAGTCCTGTTGCTCTGTTGCCGCAGGGTCGACTCGATGCACTGTGGGCGCTGTTACGAAGGCAGTATGACAGAGTCTCTTTGATGCGACCACAGCAAGGAGATGAGGTTTGTGTGTGGCGCGTGTATCCACTACGGTCGGCAAAAGAGGGGCGTGTTACAGCCAGGCTTTAGCAGCTGCTGAACCCTGGTAATTCCGTGACCTTAACTAAAGAAGGCACTGCAACCGAAAGAATGGCACAACAGGAAAAATAACGCGTTGGGGAAACAAAGTGCGTTGAAAGATACATCGCACCAGCCCAGAAATGTTGCAGAAACATGGATCTCCTGAAAGCAGAGTGAAGGATTCTGTGTTTTGTGCGTGTTCGGCTGAAAAACAAAAACATAGCACACACTTCATTCAGTGTAAACTCTCTGTAACAAATACCCAAATCTTTCTTAGAACCAGGTATTTGTCAGAGTAGAGTCTGGCAATCGGAATACTAAAACCACATCAAATTGAAGTGACCACCAATAACTTTCCTGCAAGTTGCTTCACGTAGCTTTGCACTTCCGTGCCAAAGGCAACTTTCACAGAAAAAAAAGGTGAGGAAAGTTGTTTCTCAGACAATCCTTTCTTCTAGTACACTCATGACCCATGAAAAAGTGGCCTCCACTACAAAAACTGCTATGACTGGGAAGTAGAGTTATTATTTAAACCTTTTATAGTGAAGCTAGATTGTGTATTTCATAGAATCATAGAATAGTTTGCRTTGGAAGGGACCTTTAAAGGTCATCTAGCCCAACCCCCCTGACGTGGGCAGGGACATCTTCACCTAGATCAGGTTGCTCAGAGCCCCGTCCAACCTGACCTTCAATGTTTCCAGGGACGGGGCAYCCRCYACCTCTCTGGGCAACCTGTGCCAGKGYYTCACCACCCTCAGCGTAAAAAATTTCTTCCTTCTATCTAGTCTGAATCTACCCTCTTTTAGTTTAAAGCCATTCCCCCTTGCCCTGTCCGGGCCCTGCTAAAAAGTTTGCCGCCATCTTTCTTATAAGCTCCCTTTAAGTACTGAAAGGCTGCAATAAGGTCTCCCCRAAGCCTTCTCTTCTCCAGGCTGAACAACCCCRACTCTCTCAGCCTTTCTTCACAGGAGAGGCGTTCCATCCCCCTGACCGTTTTCGTGGCCCTCCTCTGGACCCGCTCCAACAGGKCCGTGTCYTTCTYGTGCTGAGGGCTCCAGAGCCGGACGCAGAACTGCAGGTGGGGTCTCGCCAGAGCGGAGCGGAGGGGCAGAATCCCCTCCCTGGACCTGCTGGCCACRCTGCTTTGGATGCAGCCCAGGGTACGGTYGGCCTTCTGGGCTGCGAGCGCACGTTGCCGGCTCACGTCCAGCTTTTCATCCACCAGCACCCCCAAGTCCTTCTCGGCAGGGCTGCTCTCAATCCCTTCATCCCCCAGCCTGCGTTGATCCCGGGGGTTGCCCCGACCCAGGTGCGGGACCCTGCGCTTGGCCTTGCTGAACCTCATGAGGTTCACACGGGCCCACTTCTCGAGCTTGTCCGGGTCCCTCTGGATGGCACCCCGTCCCTCAGGCGTGTCGACCGTGCCGCTCAGCTTGGCGTCGTCTGCAAACTTGC
>JAYKAV010001223.1:3776861-3884361 GCA_035582835.1 Phoebastria nigripes
TGTGCCTTAGCATAGCTTCCAGGAGGATCTGCTCCATGATCTTCCCGGGCACAGAGGTGAGACTGACTGGCCTGTAGTTCCCCGGGTCTTCCTTTTTCCCCTTTTTGAAAATGGGGGTTATGTTTCCCCTTTTCCAGTCAGCGGGAACTTCACCGGATTGCCTTTCTGATTGTTATTCCTTAAGAAAGTACTACTTTAAATCTTAGCATTTGTCTCGGGAATTGATTTATCATCAAGGTATTTCAAATCTGCTGGGACCATTCAGCTTCCAGTTTGTGGCACATCGGAAGAGACATAGGAGCAAACGATTGCCTCTGAATGAGACGGCAACTTTTTCTCAACAAACTGGCCCCCGGTGGGCGTGACAGATGAGATTCTCTCACACCACAAAGCAGTAGTGTGCGAGAACACTATTTTTGCAACATACACCATAAAGACAACATAGAAGAATTAGAGGAGTTAAAGGGAGGGAGTTACCTTAGAGAGACTGAGAGGTAATCGGTATTTAGATTATTTTCCTGGGAGGAAGTTTGGTACTGTTCTAAAGGAAGAAAAGGTGAGATTTAATTAAGACGAGGACAAGTGTTGGAAGAAGCAGGATGACAAAGTGTGATCCTGGAAATAGGGAGCATAGTCAAATACCAGTGTTATCATTCTAGTTGTTACGTTGGCAAGTTATTGGCTGTTTGCATGAATGATGCATGTTACATCTAGCAGGATTAACAGTAACAAATCTACATACAAAATACACAGTACCATAGAGTTTAACAGGTGAATTCAATGTAAATAGGAACGTAGAAGAAATGGTGCCTGAACAGGCTAAAAAATTGTCAGTCAGGCCCCGTTTTGAGGATTTCTTACCACAAAGACAGGTAGCTACTGTAAAAATTGCCTGCCAGGGAAGGCTTTGCTGAGCCATTGTGAAGTCAGGCATCCGCCTTCTCTGGACTTGACAGGAGGACATTGACCAACATCTTGGTTTATGAAAAACAGAGTAGCAGCTCACTAATCTTCAGTATCCCCACTGAAAAAAGGAGTAGAATTTGTACTGATGAATAGAATCCAAACCAATGGTCATTAAGGTGTGACCTGTGACACTGTAGGTGTGCAATTTCTGTCTGGCACGGTATTTTMTATCTCGGGGAAAAAAAATTAAATCTTTTTACTTGTTCATAACTTGCTAGGTAGAGATCCCATGCTGTACCCCGAAGGGTTTAAGTCAGTGAACGGATGAGCAGTCATGTGTATGGACAGCGAGACACGCATACACATACTTACTTCGGAGGCACTGTTACGGTAAACAGCAGCCACATAGTTGTTTTGTTTTGTCTTCTTTTATTGTTTAAGAACTTGGTAGTTCCCATTTGTAGAAGAATTCACTGCTGAATTCAAGTCCTTGATCAAGTAATTGAAATTTAGGCATGAAGTATCAAAGCAGAGCGAGCTTTTTCTTCCTTCTTTCTCTCCTCCCACCTCTGCCGTGTTGCCAGATGATGCCGAAGGTGGCCCAGTTTGAGGGCTGCACGCGGTTCAGCCAAGAAGCTTTGATTGTGGATGGAAGTCCTTTGAGTCATAAATTTTTCAGCTAGCGATCCGTGAGGTTAGGGAAGCTTGTACAGGTGTGAGCTAGCAGGTTGTCGCCGACATCTGTTTAGAGCGGAGGCACAGGTCCTCGGCAGCCTGCAGCGAGGCTGCAGGACTGTCAGCAGATGTAGTGGAGAGTGGCAGAACAGTTTTGGTCTCACATTTGCCGCCTGGGGGCTGAAACACTAAAGGTAGAGTGGGGGTGGACACAGCTGCGCTCCCAAACACGCCTCAGGCACAAATAAAGAGATCTAATATAGTTTGACTCTGTTGTGGTGGGGAGATGAGGACAGAGAGCCACTTCAGAGACAACTTAATGCTGTAACATCTGCCGCCAAGTTTCCAGGGAGTGACAGGGGACAGCAGGTACAGATCGAAGTCCCCACATAAACAGCCTCCATTAAGCCATGAACTCTTTTGAAGGGCTCCCATCAAACATAGTGGAGTCCGCAGCAGGAGATTTTGTTTTCAAAGCCATGTTTTGTTTTCTGCACTAACAAGATAATTCATAAATGATGCATTACCCTGCGTTCATACTCCTATTTATACTTTCTTTCCGTATTTTATGAAAGGGGCAAAGAAGAATGAACCGCCGTAGTTTTGGGGTACTTCGATAAGCCAGTTAACTGTCCGAGGGTTTTAACTGAGGTTATGGCAACCTTCAGTCCGCAGCGTTACGTTCAGCTGGGAAGCAGAGCTGAATGCGTGCGCCGTTACGGTGTCGTCGCGGAGGAGTGTCTGCCGTTGTTTCTGTACTGGAACGCCTCTTCCAGGGAGTTTGTTACTGCACGAGAGCAGAACTTGGCACGGGTTCGCAACGCGAGCATTAGGGTCCTGTTCTTTTCTCTAAATCCTTGTGTTTATTTTCTGATTCATCGTTTAGCACCTAAAGGTAATCATCAGGGTTTTTCAATTCTTTATACGACCTTGTTGCTTTGTGCAATTTGATAGTGGCCGAGATTCTGATCCTGTGCACGTTTATGCACACAAATGTCTCTTAAGTCCACAAATACCCTGTGACACTCGTATTTAAGATTTTGCCCTATCAGGATGCAAATGTGTGTGACTGGTAAAAGGAAAAAAAAATCTATAGCTAATTCTAGAAGAATTTCTGTAGTAGAACTATAGAATACTTCCAGCTTTTTTAATGTCACAAAGCAGCCTAATAAAAAGGAAGACACTCTTCCTTGTTTTTGATTATAAGCCTATTAGCATTTACCTGCTTTAAAGATTCTTTTATAATAATGGCTGCAGAATTAATACAAACATCTGTTTAAACTAATGTTACTTTGTGAGCATCTCTACATTATACAAAAGAATTATATTCTGCATTGTAACTCCGTCAGCATCACACAATTTACAGTTAGAAACACTTTGACAGTATTATATTCTCTGAGATGAGGCCCATGTTACCGCTCCCTTTGTGTTTCTTCAGTAACTCCTACGCTGGGCACAGGCAGGAAATACTAAATCATTAGCTCAGAGTGGAATAGTAATTGTTAGGCGGCTGAGGCTTTAAGCGCCTTACAAGCGAGAGAAAACTCACTGTTTTGAAACGAAAGACTAACTGCAGTGCCTAGGAGTACCCTAGCTGTCAGCTCCCACAATGCTTTCTCAGGGTTCGACGGGCAGTTCATYGCCTGCCTTTGCAGCAGAGCTGCCCGTCTGCCAGCGCTGTTACTAGCCTAGCGCTTTATAACTCACTGAGCAACGTTTGCTTGCCTACAGGGTAATGGGAACAGGAACGAGACTGGCGATAGCAGGATTTTTTGGTTGACTCCCGTATTCTCTAAGAACAGAACTGTGTGTCCATTTTCTAACCAAGGAGGACCTCCTTCAAAAAGACGACGGTGATTTGGCTTCTTTTTTACTCGCTGCAAATTGTTGAAACGCGTAGAGAGATAACAAGTTACAGTTAGAGAAAGATTACTGTGGCTACTTAGAAGTAGTGCACTTTTTGGTTTAAAACTTTTAAAAATCAAACCGCACCTAGCAGTAATTCATATTACAACGTAAGACTCGGTTCACTGGAGCTCCTTGTTCAACGGTAGTATGGTATAGCGTATTTTAGTGGAACAAGGAAATTACTAAGCTCAAGAAATGGTTGACTGAGAGTTTTAAAAGGAAACTTCAGTATCACTCATACAGCAACGTTTTATGTTTATGTTGGATCTTCTAAATTGCTGCAATGGTAAGAAGATGCAGAACTCGTTACGAAATGTGTGAGATTAGAAGGGAGTTAGAGCACCTCTTTTTCTTAAATGTTTTCTGCCAAAATATTCCTTCTGCCATTTCTTCAAGTGGGAATTTGTTTGTATAGACCTCAGAGTTAAACTGGAGCCAAAGTTCTTCTTGAACTTCCAGAACAGACCCATATTACTGTTAAAGTTATTAAGTTCACTGTTACAGAAAGTGGAAGAAAACATTTTAAGAGTATGCATTTCAAACTGCCCTATTCAGACTGAATTCAGAGGTCGGTCTCCAACATAAAGCAACGCATCCCGTTGAGCGAAGCACTGAACTAAATTTCAGAAAAACGATCGGCCCTCGGCCTGCCTAAAAGAAAAAAGCCTTTTTTGGAGAGGACACCTGCCCCTTTTGTTAAAATGGCGAGTGATAGCCAAGAGATAAGCACGATTATGAATTATGAACTTACTAGAATTTTCTTGTGCTGAAGGCCCAGGAGAATATTCTGCAATTAAAACATCTAGGTAGTAGTACTTCCTCCAAAAGGATGCTCGTTGTAAATGTGTATCACAGCTTCACTTTGTTAAAACTGGATGGCAGGCTACCATCCAGGAGGGTGCAGCCTGTCTGCCTCTCAGGTGCCCCATCCTAGCTAGAGTGGTTATCTTCATAGTTGGATTTGCCGGCTGTCGATCAGTGAAAGCAGTATTAACCATCTTTATTAAAAGACGATGTTGTTCTGGTGTTAGGAGAAACAAGGATATTTTCCCATCTACGTAGGCGGTCACTTTTGGCACTCCCTCCCTTTGTGCAGAGGAGTGCTGCTGCTCTTTTTAAAATGAGCCTGCAGAATTCGTTAGTGTGAGCACCAACACTTGTACGAATGACATAGTAGAAAGAAGTAAATCTACTTGTCAATTTTAAGGTCGTGACATTTTTACCGACTTGACCAGTACTCCCACGGCGTAAAACGGACAAAGCGGCTCTGACAGACCTCGTGCGGGTCCTTGGAGGCCGTACCGAGCCGGTGAGCACGCTGTTACCATCGCTGTTAGACAACAGCAGGCTATACGGTTGGGTGATGGTCCTGACGGAAGTACTGTCAAGCCAGTACAGGATGTACTTTTTGTGAAGCCATGGTATACTTTAATAGAGCATTTTAAAAAGCTGAGCTGCCACCCAGAGTGTGCAGCCAGAAGAATTCTTGCTGTCTTTATTAGTTTAGAAACAGCTATCTGAAAGATGAGTGCTTTAGGCCTCCTAAAATGCAACAAATACACCATACCAGGCATCGCGGTAACTTAAGCTGTGCTGGCAGCACGGGGATAATGCCTATTAAGAAAGGAAAAGTCAGTTTTTTCTGGGTGGAGTATGAATTTGCTACAGCTGTCAAATACCTTCTCTGCCACGCTAAAGAGCATTACAACTCCTGCTCCCCCTCCAAGCTGTACTAAAAAGAAAACATTCCATTTGGAAAAGGGAAAAACACAAATTTGTTTTCCCGGTTCCTCAAAACATCTTTTTTATGGAGTGGATTGCAGTAAAACCAGTTATATTTAAACACTACCTGGCTTCCAGTGAAGGGAGAGCAGTGCGTATCTAACCAAACGCAGGCATAAAACACAGCTCCCAGCTTGGGCACAGCCCTTACGTAGTTTATGTTAATGCCGAGTATCTCATTAGTCCAGCTTACAGAGAGACCGGCTACCTTCAAGAAGCAGCAAGAAGGAGGCCGACAGGTTCGTTCGGTCGCTGCTCTCCAGAAGAGACGTGGCAGCTTTAACTGTCTTGGGCGTCCAGATTTATGAACTAGTCCTACGCTCCTAAGCAGATCAGTTCCTTTTCCATTAACTGCTGAAAGTAGGGCAGCTGTCCGAGCGGCTGGTTGTAAATTCGATAATGTCGGCTGTGTTAATCTGTAGGCTTTTCAGATGAAGAAGGCAGCAGATAACAGGATTAAAGTTTCACGACCCAGGGTTTTCACAGCCTGAGACGCGGGCGTAGGGGGATAGAGAATGACTTCTGTCATTAATCTTAATTGATTGCCAAGAGGTTTTAATCTGGGTTATTAATTAGGAAGGTCCTTAACACACTGTCTACATATCAACATCAGATGCTCTTTTGGGACTTTTGGGACATATGGCCTATCTTATATTTACATTCACACAATTTACACATACATACATTTCTGTATGAAGAAATTCTTATATGTATATATGCATACACATAGCTGTAGAAGCATTTGCATGCACAGAGGCATCACACGCTCTTCGGCAAAATGTGATGAAAATGAAAAAACCACTTTGCACAAAGTTTAAATTTCCACACAATAAACACGTATACCTCTATTTATGTTGATATGTATATTAAGCCATTTCGATTATATATGCCATTTATCTAGATTATCTTTCAAATGGAAGTTTCTGATTTGCAGATTTAAGTCAYGTTTAACTGAAGTGCAGCACATGTCTCTGTGTGCCTCTGGCCATTCAGACACACCCAGATCGCAACCAGAAACGTTACCGTTTTTCTCTTTCACGGTTTCGATGAGTTAATGTTCAGGCCTTCACTTTTCCCTTTTCTTATTTTTAAACGAGTTACTGTTGGACAGCCAGAATGGATAGAGGTGCAACTATCCATAGCTGCGGCTACCTAACTACGTGATAAATCCCAGTAACACTGCTTCAACGTTTACCAAAGTACTGTTCGCAGGAGGAAATACTAAATTACGATTTGAGCGTATAAACCAGGAAAGAAAAGAAAACGCTGTGACGGAGTCCTGGCATTTGAATTTTGTGCAGGTTCGAACTGCACTACAACTTTCTGCAGTCTTTCCTTTCTTTACAGAAGATTATTTACGTGATTAATCCCATGTATGGAAATGGAGCCAGGGCTGAGGAGGCCTTTTGTTTTAAGTCCTCTGTGAGTGACAGCGGAAGACTCCTGTTTCTTGCTAAGCGTGCTAGGTCATGCCGTGTCCTGCTTTCCAAAGCGAAATGCAAACATTGTAAGAAGGCAACCATTTAGTTACTCAGGAGCTAAAAAGTCTACTCTTAAAGTGTTCTTGCAATAAGTAAGAATGGTTTGAGGTACTTCAGACTAGAGAGAAGGGTTAACTGCTGTTTTTTAGGAAGAGAAGAAAAAGGCCTATAATCAGGGAGGACTTAACTGACAACCGAGTCCAAGAATTTCCCAGTTTTTCCTGGGAAATGGAGATCGATCGCTTGGCTCACCTAAAACTAGACTGTACAAAGCAGCTATAGTGCTGTAGGGACATGCCCTCCATCTGTCAATGGAGAAGCACACRAAACAATCTGAAAGCTCTTTTGTCACGTCCTTCTTGGGTATCGTGTTGCCTCCTGAAACTGTTACGGACAACTCTTGCTCATTTTCTGCAGTAAATTGCATTCAGTCTTCCCTAAGGAGAGATGCGTCAACCACTGCACCGTCACACAGGGGCATCCCACAAAAGCACCCACCTGCCAAAGACTTCCTGTGGTTTTCTGCTTCAACTTGGATTTCATAGGAATTAGCTGCTGGCCAATTCCAGAGTACTTTGGCTCTTGAATTTATTTTGACTCATTGCTAAGGTATTTCTCTATCACGAGTCCCATCGGTGGAAGACTTACAGCTTATGTCCTACGTCTTCTTACTCTTGCAGCATGTTCCTCTCTAGCAGCCTGCATAGCTTCATTCGGACTACTGGGCTGTGTGGGTATCAGTAACGTCCTGCCTTGTATCAGTCATTCAGCAGCCACTTGAATCAGTCTGTAATTTTTCACTTTGCATGTGAGATGCTTTTGCTGAGAAGGAACAGCATAGTAACAACAGACGTCCCAAGGTGTCTTACTGATCTGGCAGGTAATCCATTGTTGTGGTGCCTCAGGAGCTTTGTCACTGAGTCGGGAATACCTCCATGTTGGCAGATTGAAGAAGAGGTTAGAACCTGATTTCAGACAACGGCATCATTTCTTCCACCTTGTCACAAATTTGAAGTCCAAGGATGAAATGACTTCAGTGACCACGTTTCCTTGACATAGGAAATTAAATAATGAATTTCCTATGTCATTTAATAATTAAAAAATTATTAATTAATTTTTTATWAAAAAWWWTTTTTTTTTTTTTTTTCCCCTCATGCAAAATCAGCAAAGAATTTCCTTTAGCTGTGTCTCCATACCCCTGTGAGTTTGCTTTTTGACAACACTTAAATGAAAAGATTTTATTTGGAGCAAAAATAACGCATTAGTCATTTAAGCTCCCACACTCCCAAAGATTATTAGGAATGGTACAGTTTATCGGAGGTGGGATTCTCCGTAGCTATAGAAGTGAAAGGTCCCAGCGTTCTTCAGCAGTGATCTGGCATGTTTTAAAAGGTTCAGACTGTGATTTCACTGCCATTTGGAAGAGATCAGTACAAATACTTTATATAAACAGAGACGAGCGATGACAGAAATCAACTGACCAGGAACTAGAGAGGCTCTGGGATGGGAAACTTGGTGACAGAATGAGGTGAAAAAAAGTAGGCTAGTTTTCCTTTGACTTCACCGGGCTCTAATTCTCTAACCAACAGGAAAGACTCATGAAAACATCTTGAAAGGACTGTGTTTAGAAAGTGAGAGTTTATGTATCACCTGGAAGGTGCCCGTGTCTCCTGCAGGGAGCGGCGGCAGCCCAGACCTCTAGGAGGCTTACTCACTGAGGATGAGTTTRTTGTAAGCTTGTGCTGAACTGTAGCTAACTGAGTTCAGAGTATGCTCAAACATGCCCACCCAGATACTCACCGTACCGACACAAGAGTCTCTAAAAAGCCTGAAAGCAGTTGCACATGTTTATCGTTTCGTGCATGCAGATTTTCTCATTAGCTTTAATGCAACATTATCAGAAAGAAGGCGGGGTGAGGGAGCTGTTCCATTATCTTGACATTGATTGCATAGCTCTTGCGGAATCCAGGAATGAACAAGAAGATAAAAAGTTGGGAAGGACTACAGCACACGTGCTGCTGAATGTGACAGTTTTATGTTAGAGGCGAACAGTGGCGAGAAAAAGAAGAAAAATGATCAAAAATTGTATTTATTGCTTCTGAACTTTTTACTGTATTCCCATAATTCAAAATTATTTTTGTTCTGAAATCAATTTTTGCATGTCTAAGTCCATTATGAACTATAGATCCGTAAAGAGTTAACAAAAAACCTAAACACTGGAGTTAGTAGCATTTTAAAATGACTAAAATGACCAAGTCTTCGTAAGCCATAATATTTTCTGAACAACTCAGCTGCAATATCTTTATGTGGAGTGCCTTCAAGTAACATACGCCTCTCATCTTCGTGTGTTTGTATGCTTTGTCTAAAGGGGAAATTGCTACCTAGTAAAAGAAGCGACTGTGCCACACGTTGCCAAAGCCCATTACGCTTTAAGGTTCAGGCTGACATCCATCCACAAATTAGAATGTCTCAATACATTTGAGTTTTGTCCCTCAACAGCGTGACATAATGGCACGCCCTCAGCCTTAACAATTAATTTTAATATTGAATGTGCTGCTTTTTGATGGCTTGTGTCATAGCCTTCATGTAATTTAAACACAGTGTTAAAAAAAGTTAATTCAATTACAAGTAATGGAGTTATTAATGCTGCTTCGTGTCACTAAGTATATAGGGATGCATACGATTCTGTTCCTTTCAAGACACTCTGAAATAAATTTTGCAACTTTTGATAACTGTGGTGGACAAACGCTAAATGAAAATCAATCACTTAAGTTTAAATGGGCTAAGCTCACCGTCTTTCTTCAACAGCCGCTGTCGGACAGCTAACCAGGTGATAAGTAACAGCTTCACTGACCTATAGCCTTTGAATGTTTAACATAACCCCCTAAGGACAGCACTGCAACTGCCATTGCATTGCTTGTACTGTAGGGCCCAGGATTTCTCATTCATAGATAAAAGATTACTTTATTTTTGATAGGCATTTCTATCTGTGGTTTTCTGCCACAGCGTTGCTCTATCTTTATGACTTAGTCTAGCAATCCAAACCCTGCAATTTAAATCGGTTTGATCAAATTAAAAAGGATTAGATTTTCTTGGAATTCATTACCACTTTTTTCCACTGGAAACAACAGAAATTCTTTAATGGTCTGAAATATAAATTTCCTTGCTGGATGCAAAATATTACTGTCTGATCAGAGCGGGTAAATGCGAGTGGAAAGTGCACGGTAGCTAGTAGCACATTTTATATCTTTCTGTGCCAAAGTAGATGGATATTTTATTTTACGTTATAGTACAACATAAAACCTGCTAAAATTTCGAATGGTTGTGGAATGATGGACAGGTATTTTTAGAAAGTAGAGTATGATCCCAGAAGAAAGTTGATTATTTAGGGCTGAAAATTTTCAGAAGAGCCTAAGGGCTCTTGGGATGTTGCTCAGTTCTGTGGAGGGACTTCCCCAGCAAACCACCCCAGCGTTACAAACTGTAGTAGGTCTCTAAATCACATAGAAATCCTGCGTATTGCCACTAGAGAACAACCGCTCGCCCCAGGAGAGAGGTGTTAGGTTTTAGGGCACATCCTTCTGTCAGGGATGCCTCCTTCTCTCTTCCAGTGCTGCCTTGTTGCCCTGTTCCTGGCTCCGTTCCTCAGCTAGCGTGGGCTGCTCCATTTGCCCTCACCACTGGAGAGCTTTGGGTGGCTGTCTTAAACCCAGAGTATCCATCGCAGTTGAGCCGGGCACAACTAGTCGCGGGTCGTTTATTTCATTTCATTAGTAAAATAATAACATCTATAGACAAAGGCTTCCGCCCACTAATAGTCAGTTTGTCTCTCAGGCAGTCGATGGGAATGACCTTTTGTTTGCGCAGTCATTTTCATAACGATATTCAGGGTCAGGCCTGACAACCAATCTGCCATGCGTTAGTAGTAGGCATCGGTTCGCTTTGGTAATACGACATAGAGGTACCCCAAGCAGATGGTCAGAGATCATAGGTGGCTTATGAACTTGATGGGGCATTTTATTAAGATTATGATGGCAGCTAAGAAAGATTTTCCCTCTGATAACAACATTTACGACAGAAAGAAACGAAAAGTGTGTAAAGGAACAGGAGAATATAATGGACTGCCTTTCTGTTGGATCTAGGATTCTATGAATTAGAATTCCGTGAATTCTGCGAATTCTAGATCTAGTTTCTCAAATCTCATGGCTTTAAAAGTGCAGTGGTATACACCGTCTTGTGGTCGGCAGAATAAAAGAAACTGCTAATGGATGTAGGTACTAATGGGAGAGAAAGTGGCACGACATTGGCTCCTTCATGGTATTTTTGCGATTGACCCTGCCCCTTTGAATGAACTAGCAATGCCAGATATTTTAAAGCTAGTTACCATCCTTCCCACTCTGGTGAAGAGAAACAGAGAGGGAAAAAAATGCAAGAAAGAGCAAATTTCRGTAAGTTTGGCCTTGCAAATGCGTATCAAGGACTTGTGTATATAGGTGGCTCTTAATACCTACCTGCCTGTTGTGGATTTGCATCCCTTGAATCTTAGTGAGCAGAGCACAACAGAGTCCTACATTTTTCCCTTGCAAGTCCTTCCCGCTCCTAGCGTTTGCTTTTTTGGTGTATAGGCATTTAAAAGTTTTCAGACCTACCAAACTGAAATCCAATTTATCCTCCCTTTTTTCCCCTCCAAATTGACTGTATGCCTTCATGTCCAACTTTCCCCATAAAGTTTTGGGCTAGCCTCTGCAGACCTGACCCTGGGGGTATCAAGGCCAATTGCATCTGCTTAGCACTGCTCCTAGTCAGGGCCAAATCAATAAACAGCACAAAGCCATCAAGCTTGAAATAGCGCTTTATACCATTTTATGTTTTAAATTCCTGCCAAGTATAACATATTTTTACTGAATGAAAGCCAGTTTCTCTGTGCTAGATAAATATTACAGCTGTGGCTCAAACTGCAAGTGAAATTCTACGTTTTGACYTTTAAACGTTTGAGTGGTCTGGGTCACAAGTATTTAAGAAACCCCTTCATTTCCTGGCATATTACTCTAGTTCAGCTCATCCAGCCTGTTCACACTCAGCCTGAGTGGAGTGATGCTAGCTGGCGATTAACCTGCAGAGCCGATCCCGAGCTACGGCACTCGCCTCCCACTTTGGATCACTAAAATATACATCTGATGGTTTTCAGTAGGGACTGCAAAATTTCCTCCAGGGGCTTGTCTGAGGAGTAGTAAATATAACTGGTCTTCAGCTGAAATAATTATCATTATCCCTGATTTATAAGGCGGTTCCGTGTTAAAACTCAACTTTCTGGCTAATCGTGCCTGCTACCGACTTAGATCTGTGATCGCCAATGCTGCGCTTATCCTCAGCGGTGGCGAGGGTTTGGTAGCAACTTGTGAATGTAGCACTGAAAAATACCTTCGATTCAGGCCTTTCAGAAGTTCAGTTTTAATATATTTCAATAGTCCAAAAGAAAGTAAATTGAAGTAACTCTTCCTATTTCTTCAAATTTCTATTTCCTATGTTGATTGTAATTAAAGCCCTTTTCTTAAAAGTCAGCCACATGCTCAGTTGGCACTCTGTGAATACTCCCTTAGGCACGTTCAGTGCGTGTTTTCTGTCGGTCTTTCCTGATTTATAAAACTACAAATGCTCTGCCTAGGGAAGGAAAAATAATACTAGGCTTTGGCACAGAAGAAGTCAGGAGAAAACCAGTATGCTGTATCAGAACAGCAGGGAAGTTTTGTTGACGAGAGTATGCTTTACCGTCATGAAGGCAGAAGCACAGAAATTTGCCCCAGTCGTGCATCTCTGGTCTGGTCCCAGTCAGGTGCTCCTTACTGGAGTTTCGAGAAACATTTGGATGAATGAGAACTGCCCCCCTGGAGCGAGGGCTGCAGGACCAGGCCTCTCAAACCCCGCCGCCGTACCCGAGACGGTACCTGCCGTACCACCGAGATGGTTACGATGCGTGGAACGTCTGTGAGCTCTTTTCTCTAGAGTACTGCAGCACTTGAGTTTTTAAAAACGTCACACCTATTTACATTGTACATCACCCCTGAATTTGTAAGAAGAAGTGCTTAAGAAGGTGGTTATTTTGAAACACAAACGTGAGGCTGTGAACTGCCTTAGCACGCACCGTGAAGCGTACGACAGCAGCGCTGATCAGTCTAAGCAAGAGACACCGTTCCATGAACCTGCTGTCACTTCGTGCAGCAGCCGCCTCTGGCACCGCCTCTGCTGTTCCAGACAGAGACCAGCATGCACGGGCCCTGGTGCCTCCTCAGAAGCAACCGCAGTCGTTCTCTCCGGGAGACGCTCCCAGCTGGGCTGAATCCCCATTGTTACTGAGAGCACAAGGACAACTCAGAGCAGCAGAGGGTCTGCCCGCTCTCCTCTCCTTTCCTACCAGGGATGGGGCCGGGCTTGCACTGACTGACACGCAAACGTCTTCCGTCTGACGCCTCTTACAGCCTGCTTCCCAGGCTACCGTCTCCACCAAGATCACAACAGAGATACAAATGCTGCTGGTTGGAGCGGAGGTATAAAAGACACTTCAGCAACACCAGGAGGAAGATACAAGAGAAACGGAAAGCGTGCCCTTCAGCTGGCTCATTTTTGATTCCCACTCAGCACTTCCCAGCAACTGGGCCAGTGCCACACATACAAGTTGCGGGCTCACTAAATGCAACATGTCTTCTCTGGGCAAAGCGGCAGGGCTTTCCCTGAGTGACAGTGGTGGTAATTAAGACACAAGAGACAGGGCAGCAGGTTTCTAAGGGTTACAGTGTCTGAGGAGGATGATGCAATAAAGAATGAAGCCAGTGATAGCATCTGATGTTTCTGTAGAGATGATGTGAACACCAAGTAATGAAGGCAGAGCCACCTACGGGATGGGGGAAGAAGAGATGCCTCTAGCGAGCTCTGAACAACAGCTAGGAACAGAAGGCTACTGATACGGGTAAAAGAGTTCATATTCCATTTTTAGTGGATGAAAATGGGAGAGTTAAACTCTAAAAGCAGAGACGAGGACATTTGGTGCAAAAGAAGTGCAACGTAAATAGGCTTGCTCCCAGAGCTCTGTCGAGTGCGGGTAAATGTCACACTAAGTAATACCCCGCGGGTATTACTCTCCATTCCCAGGGATCTTTCTGCAATACCAGGGTCAACTGATCACTAGAAAACAGAAGCAGGTACCATTTTTCGGTGCTGGGATTTCTTCTATGTGGTAACGACACACATGTGCAATACCACGCTAGTAAGTCTTGTGGAAATGCCCGATCAGTACATTCTTATTTGTCATGGAGCTTACGGCACAGAGATTTTACCTTGTATACAGCACAAAAATCAAGTCAAGTCACATCTTGCGCCAGACTAGACTGACCTATACAAAATCACATGTATTTATCAAAGACGTGCACTGCTTAGCGTTAGAATATCATGGCATGAAAGGCTTTATTCTTAAGATTGCTCTGAACAATAGTTTTATTACTATCTGCTTTACCTACTGTATTAGACCTAAGCCGCGCGCCTTGAAGCCTTCGTGGAGACAAGGTGGTGGCAACATCAGTCAGCCCACTTGGGAGAGGGGCAGCTGTTGGAGCTGACCGCAGCCCTTGTCAGCCTTAACGACCTGCAGTTGACACTTCATCCCAGCCGCCCCCCGTCAGTGTACAAGTATTGCATTGGAATAATAGCCACGTGTCATCCCCCGTTTCACACGCATTCTCCTCTTGCTCAGCGCAGACACACAAGTGACTCGTGACTCTCTCTCTTTGTGTCTGGGCTTCTGTGCAGGTGCGCGCGCGCACAGCTCACCTCCGCGCGCACACATTCAGTGCTCAGGTARTATCAGTAAGTTCCATCAGTGAGAGTCAGACTGCCCCTCTGTCCTTCCTGAGCAGATGTAAATCATCAACAACATGTGAGGCGTCCAGCCTCCTGCAGAGCCTGAGTAGGAGGGTGGGCTGCTTTTGTCAGCTGTACCACGCTCCACAGCTCTACTCCCCTCCCGGCTGTGGGTCTCAAGAACACAGAGAAACCTCTTAACGCAGCTGTACCCAGTTCTCTCTGTCYCTTTGGATTTGTGGGTTCTACGCCCAGGACATCCTGATTCCGAGAGCTACGCGGGTGCTACACGATCTGTCACTTTCTGCCTCCCTGCCATAGCTCGCTCTTTCCTAAGCAGTGGACGTCCTTAGCACGCGCATGCTCTTCGCCAAATCGTGAGATAACTCTCAACGTGGTTTTAGCGGAGGACTGTTTTGCAGTTTGGAATAGATGGCACGTATCTTCACAGCTCAGTTTCTCCATCCCTCCTTTTACTCTTCCGGTGTTAAGACTCCTGGACCAGGCGCACCTTTGTGCGGATTGCATCCCGTGGTACTGGCAGGTCACCCGTACGGGCACCAAGACGCTCGAGGTAGGACAGGTGTGGCCAGCGTTCTTGCTCCACCTTTGCAATGTTACATGAAGCAACCTGACAGCTACGAATGAAGAAGTTTTTTCTTTGGCTGCTGGGCCAGCTGCAAGATCTGTATTGAAGAGGCGAACATTTGCAGATAGGAGGAAATCAAGTCCAATAAAAAGTGCTGTCCTGGCTGGCCCCTGCAGAGACTCAAAGCTTAGACTGTCTCTCTTTGCCGATGAATGCCTAGGGAGATGGTATGCTTCCTCTTTGCCCCTCCAGAAGGGCAACCTGAGGCAGGGACACAGAGGCCAGCGACCTCAGTTCTGTGGTCTGAACCCTGCCGCCGATGAACAAACTTCAGTCTCCCACGCCCACTGGCTGTGTTAAATGCAGACCCCATCCAAATGATTGTAAAGTCACCGGAAAACCAGGAAAAACGTTGAGAGAAATTACCGATAACCTGTTTTTTCCAGTGCATGCTCGGATACAGTATTTTCTGTGCTTTTGTCAAACGTTGCTTTCACAGGAGATCCCCTGAGAAAGCTAGTTAGGCAGTAACGAAATGACCGGTAGAAGGAAGCACAGTAACGGCGACAGGAAGCGGTGCTCTGTGTTGACTGGCACTTTTGGCTTAGGATCTCTCGCCCCAGTTGTGGCTCACGGTCTATCCTGCAGAGCCTGCAGTAAGAGACGCCTTCCTGAGCAACCTAACACTTGCGACACTGTTACTACAGAACCTATACGCGCAGTAGCGAGAGCAACAGGGGATATTTCTATTTTSCTATTCACGGCAGAGTATATTCTATGCATTAGGATGACTTGACCTCCTCAGACTTGTAGTAAAAGAACGCCGGTTGGTGAGAGAGGAAGTGCTGAATTTCCTTGTGGCGTAAGCGGATACAGATCTGTTTGTATCAGTGGTGAGTTTAGTCGTATGCGTTTTAAGTTTTTGAGGCTAACATCTTCAGACGTGCTACTCAAATCTATTTTAAGGGGTCTTCACGCTGTAAGTTTGTGAAGAGCCTGCGTTAGAGTTTTAAAGCACTGCTTTGGGAAGCTATTACCAGTAGATATTAATTATTGAACGCTATACCTTCTGGAGAAGTTGTTTCATCACTGGAAAGTGACCTTGTTGGAAGAGGCAGAGGGAGAGAGACGTATAGTGCCTCCCGAGATCAAGTGGAGTGATGCGTATCAGGAGAAGACACTAAAGATTTATTGTCTGTGGCAAAAGAAACACAGATCTCTGCTTGTGCAGTAAGTGTTTTTGACATCATACACCGTAAAGAATGATTGGATACTGTATGTTAAAAAGTGTTTCACTGAAGGAAGAAAATGGACATTTTCACAGTGCTGTTTATATTCAGAGGTCTGACTGCCTGGCTGTGGAGCCTAGCCGGTCCTGAGAATTCGATGGTGTCTGAGTTAAGGCAGTTTTGTGTTAAAAGGCAGCTGAGGAATCCTAAGAGAGGATACTGAGAATTTATCTAAGGAAATGTAATTTAAGGGAAAAATCTGTGGGGTTTTTTTTGTTTTGCCTTTTCCAATGAGGTTTATAGTTAGTGATCAAAAAACGTCACTGTAGCCTTTCACAGCCGCTGTTAGAAAAGACAACTGGGAAGGTTTAAGTGATTGCATTGCTCACGTAGGTAGCACGAACTGTATTGCTGTGATGCTCTTTAAGTATTGCATTTGTGACGTTCTCTGTTTCACAACAAAAGCTGCTATCTTTGCAGCTCCCGTTTAACATTTATTGAAAGAAGATCCCTTTTGACCTTGGTGATTGCTGGTACAAGTTCTTACTGCGTGACACCCACACCACTGGAGAAATCCAACATCAGCACTGTTTGGAAGCCTCGCGTGGAAATTTCATTTATTAACCTCACCCTGGCCTTTCCCCTGGAATTCTTCTTCTTTTCACAGCTGTTTGTGCAGCACTATACTTGTCTTCCAGTAATACTGCTGTTTGCAGTTTTCCCATTGCTCAGCCAGCTTGATTTGTTTTAAAAAACCAAGATAAATAGGAATTCAGTTTAAAATAGAAGGTAGGGAAAAGCGACCACTCACACTCGTCTCTCGCTTGTAGGGATGCCTCTGTTAGATTGGAGAGCAAGACATTATGGCCAGAGAGCTTTTAGATAAATCATAATTAGATACACGTGCAAATACATCAGCTAGGCCTAGGCGCACAATTAGGCACCTAATTATGTTGAAAATGCAATTGCACACTTAGCTAGAACGGCCACGCTCCCTCTGAAGCCGTCCGGTGGTTCCCGCCCCGTCCTCCAGCGGGGCCCCGGGATGCCACCTGCTGAAAACGCCCCTGCGAGCGGAGGTGGAGGTGTCGTAACCAGGCCGAGCGCTCGCCGTCCTGGCCTTACTCAACAGCAGCCCTTTTGAAGCGGGAGCGGCTGCTGGCGCAAGGTTTTTCAAGGCGGGCTTCCGCCGCAGCCTGCCCAAGCACATCCCGCGCTGTGGCCTGGTTTTCCTGCTGAGACAGAGGTGACGGTGCTGTGCAGCGACGGAGGGGGCAGGCTGCAGCTCGGATGTGCTGACCGTCCGTCAGCTGGGAACGAGCCTGGCACATCTTTCAGCAAAGCAGAGGTTTCGCAGACGTCACGTGGCCCGTAAGCGTCCTGGAAGAAGCGGCCAGGTAGAAAAAGATGTTGTTACGGTGTTTCCTTGGGAGGACAAGCTGTAGCACCGGCAGCTCCCCGAGGACACGCTCGCTACCCGCGCTGACGTGCGCTCGAGGCCTCGGTCCATAGGGAACCAGGCTGCGCCACGTCGATTTCTTGTGGAACGGCTTGTTTTTGCGGAAATGAATGTGGAGTCATCAGAGGGTACGGTAAGAGAGGAGGAACTGGTAGTTCCCGGGATCTCTGGCGTCGAGCCATCCTTGGCTTTTATTTGGCTATTTTTGTCTCTTTCTGCTGCAGCTTCTTTTTCTTTCTTTCAACAAGGCAAAGAGGGGGAAAAACCCAGCCAACTGTGATTTGCGATTCAGCTGACAGACAGGGTGTGATTGAAACTGCAGCTAGGTTGATTCCAAAGAAAAAAGTTTAAAATACCATTGTCGCTACTCAGGGACGGCATTTTCTTCATGGAAATGTCACGATCCACTCGGGGCCCAATCGTTCAGCCACTACGTTGTCTGAAATGACTTCTCACTGGCAAGGATCGTGTGTGAGAATTGGCATTTTCAAAGTAACAATGTGTGAACTGGAAGGTGAAGCTGAAAAGTGGGGGGGGACAGCTTTAGCCTTTTCCGTTCGTACTGCATAGGTGATACGCGATTGTTTGGCTTCCTTTCTGTTTACTTCTGCTAAAAGTTTTCCACCTGGATTTTAAAACCTGAGCCGAGGGCAACCGAGTGAGGTGCCTGACTCTCAGATCAGGAAAACTGAACTGCATTTTTCACGTGCCTGTTCAACTTCAACAGGCTACGACCCATTTTCTTTATTCTTAGCCTTTTCATGACAATAAAAACATCACGGCTTCACACTAAGTGCTTCAGAAGTCCCTCGCAAGTACAGCATTACAGCAGCACATTCATGCCATGGTCTCCGGAGGTGCGTGCAGAACGGCAAGAGCCCCTTCTGCGTGGCACAAAGGGGATACCTAAGGCATAGTTTTAAAAACTGGGAAGGCAGAAAACATAGCATGTCTGCCTGGCGGCCGAGAGCGATAACCAGCCAAGCACTAGTTTATAACCCTGCTGAAGACAGAGATCACCATGGAAGAGCAGGAGCTTTAAAACAGCATTTGAGCCAATGCTGCAGAAAGCCCTAGCTAAGCGAGACAGCAGTTAATTTTGCCTGGTAAAAGGACAGCAAGACGACCAGAATTGCAAAGTTACGCATTCACTGAATGATCTTGAAAGTTCAGAAAGGAAAAAGCTAGAAATTTTGTAGGGCTGAATGTTTATGAATACATACATGCGCACACACAAGCCCACGCTTGCCTTTAAGGAGAGGAAGGGAAAAGAACGACCGAACGCCCAGCGCTGGGAGGTCAGTCCCCAGCGGGGCCCCAGAGCCCGGCCAGGAGCAGGGAACACTGAAGTGGCAGAGTCCAAGACAGGAAAGATTTTGCCAGCAGTGGTGGATATGCTTAATGTGTTTAAGAGCTTAACGGCCTATTGAAATTAAACCGCAAATGTATTGTGCCAAAGTCTTCTGTCTGCCAACAGTCCTGTGAACTGCCTTTCCAAGCTGCCAGTCTGCTTGCCTTCCCTGGCATTCACCAAAGTACAAACCCGCCCTTTACTTCCCTGACCAAAATGTTTTACCTTGCCATTTACCAGGGACCAAATGTTGAGGGAGATGGGTGCGTGTGAGGATGACTTTGCCTGTGTTTAGATAGATATATGTATGTTTTACCCCTTTCTATTCCTTGAAATGCAATATTGTAGAATTCAGAACTTTTTTCTCCTACTGCAGCATTTTTTAAATGTTCAGGTGATGTAATTTTTTTCATGATTGTAATATGAGTAGTTATTCTTGCATAGTGCTCAATTTATTAAGCATCCTGAATAAGAAAGAAGTAGCCCTTAAAATAAAGCAGTCACTTCTCCTTTTTAATACTATGTTAATTCCTCTGAAGGAGTATCTGGAATTGAAAATTTCATGTGAAAAGGCTGAGAATAAGACTTGTTTGAGAGAACTGACTAGCCAAGGAGTGAAGATACGTTCTCCCCACTGTCCTTTTTGTTTTAAAACACTATAAAATCATAGAGCTGCTTTTTAAAATTACTGTGGTTTTTACTTTAAAATTTTATATAATTTGTACAAGCTGAGATGCTACTCAAAGAAAGATTGTCTATTTCAGGGGATCTTAATTAGGTTGATTCGAACATGGGAAAAAAAAGGATTTCTGCATAGATTCCGGAAGAGAGGTTGCCTTGGCCTCACTTTCATTCATTTCCACCTCACTTGCAATGATTAGGCCATACAGCCGAGAAGAGTTTGCATTTCGTTCTTGTGTTCGCAACCAGTACTGAATGCTAAGGAAAGCCATTATTTTGCTTGGGAAAAAATCCAGTGTTTCACATTTTCCCAATTTCTCACCTACATTTCCAAAAAACGTGTCCACGTTCCAAAAACCCACCAAAAATTCTAACAGTTCTTCTGGTTCTCGCTAGCACTAGAGTTAGAAATTATAATTGTACTTGAGAAAGACAGTTTTTCTGCACTTGTGATCCAGATTTTGTGGGTGTAAACGTAGGGTTAACTGAATTAGAGAAGCACCTGGACCTTTAAGTGCCGGTCAGAAATAAATACGCAAGCTTTTGTTGGCTTGAGACAGAAATGGTAGGACTTGCAGTAAAATACTTGTCTTGCTTTTGGTACCAGAACTAGCTAAGTACTGCCATTAGGCACGATGCACCACAGCACCTGCACATCCTGACGCAGGGGTGGCTGGCTGCAGGGGAGCGGACGTCTAGGAGACCTGCTGGTGCTCAGCAGAGCTGTAATTCGTCCCACCAGTGGTCTGTCAGCACTGTGGCGTGCCCTGCCCCAGAAGGCTTGAGGGAGAGCAGCACTCGTCTGGTCCAGCAAGTGTGGGATTCCTTTCGAATGTGGCTGTAGCTTGGCACCACCGAGTTGCCAATCTAGGTGCAAACAGGGTGTCGCTTCCTGGCTGCAGSGGGACTGCGCTTCCCTGGCGCTGGGCTGAGCGAGCCAGATGATTAAAAACATCCCACTTGAATGTCTGAGCTAACAAACGTGTAAGTTCTTAGTATCGGCTCCGAAGTTGTGCTCGCACGCAGCTGCTAACACACTGCATCTCTTAAAGCCTCTCCAAGGCTATTTTCGTTAGGTGCTTGTTGACGGTCCCACATGCCGCCGTGCTGCGTGAGCTCCTGCTGCGTTTAGAGCACCGTATTAAACCAGGACAAGCTCATGTCCATTTTTGAGATAACGTGCCAATACAGCTGGCTGTTTAATCCCTTACAGAATTCACGCGCGTAGTACAGGACCTATTACCTGCTCTTTTTTTGCATTTCTCTCAAACAAAAGCTGGCCTCTTCCTCCTCCTGTCCTTTTGCACGTTGCCAGCCTCAGAGCAGCCAGTTCAGAGGAGACAGAAACGCATGAGAAAGGAGGAGCAGTCTTGTGCAGACCCTACCTTTGTGTGCCCCGGGAGGGGACGCAGGACCCCACCTTGGAAGGACAGTTACCACAGGTGGTGTCACCCCACTGTCCCCACATCGTGCCTGAGGGGGCTCAAAATGGGGCAGAAGCTCCTGCATCCCTTTCTGCTCTTCAGGATCCCTCATCGCTTGTTATTATCTCTACTATAGAGGAAGAACAGGCACTGTCTTTTCTTATTGTCACTATCAAGTCTGCAGTGATTTATTACTATAGTCCGTAACGGAATTAAAATCTTAATTAAGTTTATGCCACTTTTTTCTTCTTTTTAATTAGCTATAGCCAAATCACTTGTCTGTGGGAAGAAGTAAGAAAAAGACAAAGGGCAGAAACTTCTTTTTTCAGATCTGTACTTGTAGTAGCGAAGCCTTAGTGAGAATATCCTCTCAAAGAGATATCAAAGGATTTTTTTCCTTTTTTATTAATGTTAAGAATTTATTTCTCCTGAAAACTTTAAGCCTGCAATGCAGTTATATCCTATGTCTTCTACCCAAGCAATTCCTGATAAAGATTCAGTCTTGTCCCACCGAGTCTGACAGTGCCAGCTGGTGACCTTTACCTTAGGTGGAGAACACGCACAAGCAGAGGCATCACGGCGAAGGCTTTCCCTTTAACAAATACAACATATGTCCGGCGGCAGAGTGCTATCTGACTGAAAAGAAGCTACGCTTGAGAAAGCCTGATCAAGAAGTCCCATAAAGGCGGGGAGCGGCTATACTAGGCCAGAGGAGTAACACAGTGCCAGTGCCCATTCTTCACACACAGATAGGTACCTCTTTCCTTGCTTGCCCTCAGAAACTGCCAAGACCCCACGGCATATTTCTGCTGAGGAGATAACAATCGCCAGTGCCCCTCCGTAATACCAGGTGCTGCTGCTTCACCTCCTCTCCCTGTTCTGCTCAAAGGTTAAGAAAAATTCTTTGCACGCTTTCATTCACCAGAAGTTTAAGCAAGGGAGCATGGACGAGCGCAGCTACAACTGSATTTTACATTTAGGTGCCGATAAGAACGAGAAGTCACGCACAAAGTAACATCCCTGGCTATTCCAATTTTAAAAGCTCGCAACCCTGTGGTGCGGTACTTGGGGAAGGGGCTCAGCGGCCAGCTGAAAAGCCAACAGCCATCTTTGCAGCTGAATGCACCGTCCATGTTTAGCTGTGTGCCGCGACTTGATCATCAGCACCATCAGCAGCTTTCTAGTCAGCGTCTTATCCGGGCTCTTACCAGAGTAAAGATAACACATTAAAAAGCGTGCCGTTGTAYGGGAAACCTCGGTAATTCACGTAAATATTTTTCTTGAGTGTTTCCTGGTGTTAGTTTCACGCCCAGCTTCTGCAGCTCTTATTTACTKTAATAAGACACCAGGAGATGACACATTGCAGCAGTAAGTTTTTGATGCTTACAATAAACACTGCTTCCTTCTAAAACAATAAATCATAGTAAAATGGAGAATTAGCGGCGGATTTGGCCCGTGGTACGCTACAGATGTCTGTCCTGGCTTTGCAGATGCAACTACAATCTTAAGCAGGTTCGGTGGAAAGGGTGAGCTCAGCTGCACCTCCCTGTGCTTCCCCCGAATGCACGGCTTCTCCTTCCTGCTCATGTTTCACCCACAGCAAAGATTAAACAGATTACAGYGTTTTCCCCAAGCAAATTAGACGTTTGTACTAAGCTCTCCTAAAATATCAAATGCTGCCATCAGCGAAGTGTAAATCCGTAACTTTTAGCAGTGAAGGGATTTGTGTTTGGTCTTCTTTCAACTTTACCCATTCATTTTACTCTTGCCTCAACCAGCCTCTTCAAAGGCTACAGCTTTGTGGAAAAAGTGTAAGCTGGCTCTTTTTGGGGAGACTATAGCTGGGTTAATGTACTCATCTGCAGGGTGGAATCTTTCCTAGCTTTCAGCCTTCAAAGGTCTGGATTCAGCCAAAGCTTTTTATCGTCTGTGCCGTGTGGGGGTAGGATTTCAATCCAAGTTAAATTCCGACGCTTCCTCTGTAATGCAACTTCGTAATTCCTATTTGTTACAAAAGCCAGCTTCTGCGGTTTCCTTAGTGTTTATAAAACACGTTATTAATGAAGCCTTTATTAATGAGCCTTAGGAAGAAACTCTCAAACCTCCTAAGTGCACATTCCATGCCTTGCCCTATGGAAACATGAGGCACTCCTTTTGCTTTCATCAGCTGTTTACTGAGACGCTTTTTTTAAAAAAGCCTGTCTCTTGTAGTCATAACTAAAACCACTTCTTTCCAAATTAACCTCATCATTTGAGTTTAATCTGTGCTGTCCTTCGGGAGAGAAGGAGCTCTGGCATGTGATTGTTTTAATGTCCAAGTGGCAGACTTTCAAACATGCGAGCCCATCTCTGGTCTGACAGCTTACTCCAATTAAGGCTGACACTCGGTCCTTAACTCATCCTCTTGTGCATAGGTATTGCAGCACATATGGTACGTACCATCACGTGCTGATCCGAGACCTCTGCTGTACCTTCGCATGAAAGGGAAGGGAGGTGAGAAGGGTGGGAGTGATTCTGGTCCAACTCCAACCTGATTTTATATCAGAGCGTGTGCACCAAGCTCCGTGGACACACTCTGTCCCACGGGTACGTGTGGAAGAGAAGCGGCCGTCCCCATAAATTCAGTCTAGTCAGAAGGAGAATGTACTTCCACTAGCGAATCTGGTTATTTCAGTGCAACAGGACTGAGATTTTCAAAGGGGTTTACGGGATGTGAAGCGTTTCAGTGGGAGTTGGAGACTTGAAGTTCTTCTGTAAATCTCTTGCTTAACATTTGCGTGTTGACATTTTCTACTTAAGGGGCRTCT
Source organism: Phoebastria nigripes (assembly GCA_035582835.1). Classification (NCBI taxonomy): domain Eukaryota; kingdom Metazoa; phylum Chordata; class Aves; order Procellariiformes; family Diomedeidae; genus Phoebastria; species Phoebastria nigripes. The sequence continues at coordinate 3,801,005 of JAYKAV010001223.1, forward strand.
TTTGCATTAATTTATAATGCGGTGATAGTTGGGTTGCAAGCACTGCAGGAAGACTGTTTATTTTAAAAAGGCTTTGCTTTGAAATCAGATTTGATTCAATACAGAGATTGACCACGTTCCAACTTCTCATGTCAGTTTTTGGTTCGTTTTTTTGGGATGGGTTGGTTTTTCTTTTTTTGTTGTTTGGATAGATTTTACAGATGTATTTCCTAACAAAATTTTCCTGTATCTTTACATTTCACATGTTCTAATGAAGTGTTATATGACACTGACAATATTTTGTACACCTTCCTATGTTAATAGTGTCTTAATGTAGCCCCGTTGATTTTAACAGGATCAGCCAAGGAAAAAACCCACCTCATTGTTGGCAGCTTCTGTTCTGTTTAGCTGAAGTGTTTTGTTCATACCATTCTCAAGAGCTTACACCTGTAAAGATTACGGGAGCAAAAAACCTGGGCTGTTAATTTGTCCATTACAGCAAGTAAGATTACATACTAGTATTCAGCTGTAGACAAAGCTGTATAGTTCTTATCCAGTAAGGAATAATGCTAGCAGTGTGTTTTCTTAATCCGGCCTTAAGCGACCATAGCGGGTCTTGAATTTTTTGTACTTGTATGCTGTATGTAATTCACAAACTCTGAAACCTCAGTCGGTTTGCAAAGGTATAATTAGAAGCAAGGATTTTTAGACAAGCAAAGTGGGGCTTAGTAGGGCTATTTATTTCAGTAAGGCCTTACATACACAAATGATGGACTGGCTTGATTAAATTCTATTACAACTGGTACAAGACCCCTTATCAACATGCCTGGGTCATTTTAAAATTTTGAAAATCATTTAGCTTAAATCAGCCCGTTACTAACTGCAGCTAAATATATGTAAGCCATTTTAAGATGGTTCACAAAGCTATCGTTACTAATTTAACTACACTGGTTTGAAAATAYAATTTGAAATACGCAACTAATTACAATAATTAAACCTAATTTTATTTTTGCAAGAGATTTTTTATTTGTAAGTTTATAATTTAACAGTGTAGGCTTTTGTTTTATTATGGTTTCAACTAGAAATAGCTGTCATCCTCATCAGTGATAGGATTTAAAAAAGACACCAATCTACCCGTGTTATAATTAAATTCATGCTTAAGTACGTGTGTGTCTCCAGCTTTAGAAGGTAATTGTGCACACCTCATTGCTTTTTACTTCTAAATGTTGCTGTGGTCGTTTACCAGGTAATTTCAGAGACAAGTTCTAAATTACCAGTGATTTCATAAAGTTTAAAATATTCATACCTAGCTAGAGGATGACTGGGCATTTCGTCCTCCCCTCCCAAACAGCAAATTAAACATTCATGAAAAAGACCTAAAACAACGGGGGGAAAAAAGTACGTACTTTGAAGCGCTCTCAGGCAGCAAATTTTCACAGTTTACTCTGCTGTATAATAAACAAGGTGTCACCATAGCAACAGCCACATAACTTCATTTTTATACAACAAATGACAAACCCCATTTCCTTTCCTTAATTCACCAATTAGATTTATCACAGGATTTTTAAATCTTACCTCGATTTAAACGTACAGTACCATTTCCCTACTCTTGAACAAGGATCTTTTTGTGGTGATGGTCAATTTTCTTTTTACCAATTAAAAAAATTCAGTACCTGAGGCAGCAATCTTGAAATAGACTATGAGGATGATTATAATTTCTTTCAAATCCCTTAAAACTTCTTTCTCCTTCTCTTGTTGACATTTCTAAGTGTCTCTCCACGCAGGGAGAAAGGAGCAAGCTCAGAGCAGAGAGCTACCCTGAGACGCATTARCCGGCACAGCTGCAGCAGCGCCGGGGTCCGCCGCGCTTGCAGCGCACCTCCACCTGCACACGCCAACCACGTTTGCGAGACGAGCGTCTGGCAGAGCTCACCTTGCACGCGCTGCCGAGGCGCTCTGCAAAGCTCAAAGGTGCAGAGCTCATTTGTGGAAGGGAGAGGATTTGGCAATGCRCTTCTTCATGGCGCAGTGTAGTCAGTGGCTCAGCGGTCGTTCTGACGAGAAGCTTCCCGGCTCTACCCCCACGCTCTATAAATCCCCTAGAGCACGGCTGTCCCCGCGCTCACAGGAGCTGGCCCCTGGGTGAACCTTCTCCTCCTCCCAGACTAATGAAGCTGCACAGCCACAGGGATAGAGGTAGCTGGCTCAGAGCATGGACATGGCTGGATACAGATGCTGGTCTGACTCGCGATGAAGTCGTCGTCGTCGTCCCCCGTCCCACCCCCCAAAACCAAAACCATAGGCTGAGCTTATATAAAACAATGGTGGCATATATAAAATAATTGCTAGCACGTTGCTTCACATTTCAGTACTGCAAGACGGATCACCCATCTTGCTATGGCTGTGATCTGGCTATGCCAGCTGCAGACCTAGCATTCAGCTGTGCCCAGTTCTCTGCTGCATTTCGTTCACTCCCCGTCCTAGGTAAGCAATAGGTACTTCTATATACAGAAGCGGAAGATTGATAGGAAAACCCTGCGTAATCCCAGACAGGGAAGTAACAGAGAAGGTCTTTTAGGTCAGAAGGTGGGAACCTACATAGATGTCAGACGCTAGTCATTTTTCRCTTGTATCAGTGCAGTTTTTCAGTAGAGGCCAATTCCTAAATTAACTGGAGGGGCTTCCTTCCTTAATTACAAAGCTGACAACCCAATCACCACCTCTACATGGCAATGTATAGCTCTAACCTCTGACAAGCCTTATATATGCTGCAAATGAAGAACCAGATGTTCACTCCCTCCACAGCTCTTAAAAGTTAGTCTCGCATTCTTAAATTGTCCTCAAGGGTGTTTCCCCACCATGTGTTAAAAAAAAAAAAAAATACAAAAAACCCAGAAGCTTTTGATAATGAAGCAAACATATTTTTGCGGTATGGGCTATTTTTTTCAGTCTGCTGCTAGCTTTTAAATATAAAGTACAGCATATGTTTAGCACAGAACATACAGAAAGAAAGAAGCAGCAAATCTTGAATTCCAAATACCATATTCTTAGTAGAAAAGATTCCACAGTGTCAAAATGGTCATTCAGAACAAAACAAAACCAAACCTCTTTATTATATATAAATATTTATAAAACTAGCTCTAGTTCTTCTCTTACATATCCTGACGTATATCTGAAGTAAGAGTGCTCAAGACAGCGCAAAGCGTACAGAAGAGAATGCCAACAAGTATTTTTGGGGAATAAATCAGTTCAGTATGCCTGTAAGAGCGTGTCTGAAAAACTGACCTTCGTGCAACAGACCAAGAGCAGCCGCTGTTGCTTTTATACGTTCTGTGTCGTCAGCGGGCTGTGCTCCCCAAGCTGCTCCCTCCAGGGAAGGGCTCCCCAAGCACAGGGTGGACCTTCCTCCCCGGTTTCAGGCTGGCCTAGGCGGGCAGGGGCCGGTGCCCCCCAGGGTGGGCGAGAGGCCTGAGGCTAGCCACGTGCCTCTCTCATGCACCACCGCCTACAGAACCTGCCGTCAGCACTGCTGAAGCGTAACGGCTCGTCTTGTCTCGTCTCGGTGGAGCTGCTGCTAAGAGCCTGCTATTGCAGACCAAGAGTCCTCGTGCTACGTGCTATAGAAATACCACAGCAGAAGGCAGTCCATACAAATTATGATTATGCCATGAGTTTAGCTATAAATTGCCTTTACCAAAGAGTATGTTTGGTGAAAGGATGCGACTTGTATTCCCACACTAGGACACCTGCCCCATGAACGCAAAACACCTAAGCAGCAAGAACTGGCACTGGAGGTAAGCCCCTGAAGGAGACGCGCTGTATACGTTATAAATCACAAGCTCTACTCTACAATACCAGATCTCAGTAAAAATACACTATGAACGGACTGTGCATCAAGCAGTGCGCAAGTAAAACTGCCGATACTCCAACATCTGTTCTTGCTGAGAGGGTCTACTGTAAGGTCATCCTAATTTCAGGCAACGCTTACATTACAAGTAAGAGAGAGTTCCATCAGTTTTGGCACTGTCCAGGCTAACACAAAGACGAGTCCTTCTTTGGAGTAGAACATTTGATTCATCAGTCTCGGTAGGAACTGTGTTCAGCTCAGAGGTGGCTTCTTAGCCCCTCTGCCAGAAGCTTGCGTGCTCTTTTTCTCTAATGTAGGTTAGGCTGGCTAAGGCACATTATTTTTCTTGACAGACTGACATTGCGCTGATTTAATTAAAGTAATTTTTAAGCCAGATAATTCTCTTCTAAATTCTTAGCAGACAGTTATTTTCAGTTTAAGAACTATTTCATTTGTATTTATACCTGCTCTTCGTATTTTGTACCTACCTACTTAGGACAAATTGATCCAAACTGCCGTCAACTAAGAGTATGCACACCGGTTCTTTTTCTTGGGTTCGATGAAACTGGTCTTAAACCAAAAATATAGTAGAATGAGGAAATCTTTGCTTTTAGTTGACAAATCTCTTAAATGACCAGACTCTATTCATCTGGACGAGGGAGCTGCAGAGCTAGGAGCAACTGACCTCATGACGCAGATGTAGCCGTACTGGGGAAAAAAGAGACTCTATCGGAGGGGTGCTCTGGATGCTGCCCGTCAGTCTGTGTCCAGAGACAGGCGTGGATAGACCCGGACCATGGCGCTTTCATTGGCTTTGCCAGGAATTCCCTTCCCTCCATCAGTGTTAAGACTTTCCTTGTCTCACAGATACACAGAGGTGTACGGTTCAGAGGCCCTTCTCTTGAAGCTACCTCAGCCGAGACAGGCAGCGGGGAGAAGGAAGTCRAGGCAGGATGTGGTGGGAGGTGGGGACTGGCTCTGGTCCTTGACTGGCTACGAAAGCACGGCAGCGGTGTATTGCGTGCTGCTCTAAGACGGGTAATAGTAAAGCTTCGGCCTGTGCAAAATGCTCCGATTTCTCAGGAATCCTCGAAGAAGGTTACTATGCTGCTGTTTATCAGTACTCTCCGACTTTCAACAGGGAGCACTTTTTGTTTATTATGACGAACAAGACGACAGACATTTCAAAACCAGTAACAGAAGAAAATGCTCACCTCTCCCTTTATTTATAGGAAAGAAACCATAAGAGGCTATTTCACACCTAAGTTTTTTTGACCAGCAGATGACTCTGAATAGAAAGCAAAATGACAAACCCAGCATGGTGACATCCGCATTCCTATGTGCAATCGATATCGTAAATAACCTTCAATACTAGCTGACAGATTAAAGGCATCACTCTGTCCAAACGCTCTCCGACCAGTCTGAAACAAGATGCAATGGAAAAAGACCCTCACCAATCCAACACTGTCCCTCAGACTGCAATAGTTTTTTCTCTTAAGTCTTGCCAGTTTGTCTTTCCTTTAGAACACAAGGGTAGGGAGAATTTATTTGAATACCACGACAGGATGGAGCAGCTCTTATTTAGAGTGAAAGACTCAGAAAGGACACGGCAGATTTCATCAGCGGTTGAAATGAGGGACATCAGTGCAGGTGTTCGTGCTCACCAGTGTGTCTTCCTCCCCGAGATCCATTAGTGCCAGCAGCAAGCATAAAGCGCTAGGTACCATCCTTACTGTCTCTCTTCCTCCTTCCCCCCCTTTCTTTTTCTTTCTCTTTCCTTTTTTTTTTTTTTTTTTTTTTTTTTTTTNTTTTTTTTTTTTTTTTTTTCTTTCTTTCTTTCTTCAGTGCACTTCCAGATAAATGCCAGTCATTTGGCCAGGGCTAACTCACAGAAGGTACAGCAGGCACAGATGGTACTAATGCATAAATGTAATCTAGCAAAAGGATGCCAACACCAACCCAGAAAAGGTTCCAAATAACTGCAGTGCACTTACAGGAATACAGTGATTGGCAAGGTGAAAGCCGAGATTTGCAAGAGCTTACTGTTCCCAAATCAACAATAGAAATTCTACAACAAATGAGCATATTTATTTATTAATTTATAAAATGCACTTAATACCAAGATCTCTGGGCATACGTATAACGAAGCCTCACCGAAACCCAAACTCATTAGACAAATTATACTGATCAAAGCAAAAGAAGGGAGAATGGGAAAGGTGGAAACTGAAAAACAAAACAAAATCCAGCACTGCGTACCCATTCCCGCATGTTATCTCGGGAGAGCTCCAAAGAGGAAAGATGGGCAGCGCAGAGGTGCTTTTAAGTCAAGTGATCTAGACAGTGTCTGGGCAGCGACAGAAGCAAATCCCACGTGGGTAGCTCTGTAGATCATAAACACCCTATCCTTCCTCAGGATTCAGAGCATAAAAGGACCCACACCAAATCCTTTTTCCAGTAGTAGCTAGTAACGTACACTTAGGAAAAACGTACAGGGAAGACAATAAATGCAGTTTGACCGTGTCCCCACGGGACACTTCTCCTAGCTTCTGGAGAACATTAGCATCTCCACTAAGCACATCTGTAGCAGTGATTTCCAATGAGGAAAGAATATTTCAGAGAATACAGGCTTCAACCCACATACCCCAGTCCACAAGGAAGGAAAAGAGTGCAACTGCTGCAGGACTCGAGCAATCTCTCTCTGCAGTGCACACATCCTAGAGGCTGCCAGCACCGCTTGTGACGGGCCAACTGCTTGGTAGTCCTGAAAAGGAGCCCATGATAGACACCACACTGTCATAATACAATCTGAGGACCAGCTTCTGGTCTTATTTCCATGAGCTGTACGCTGCTGACTTTAGAGGAACTGTGGCGATTTTCAGCAAGACACATGAGATCGGAAGCAGTGCCTAAAAATTAACAGAAGCTGCTAACTGTGACACTAGTACATCCAAGTGAATTGTTAGCAAACGCCTTGCTAGCAGGAAATAAGGAGAGTACTGCTAGCTGTCAAGATAATCCAGGACAAAAGTCTTCCTAAATTACAGACCTCTTGGCAAAGAATTACTACAGAAAACTGCTGCATGTGTGCTGCCCTCCGTGTCTTGCTTGCTGGGATAACTTCTTGTACGAGGAAAACTCTTGCATTCCTCTCTTCCTCTGCTGGCTACTTACTGATCCTCATCTTCCAGCACACGAGAGCTCTGGTATTCAAAGGCTGCTCTGACCTGTGCCTGCTACGAGTAGCTACAGTTCACCGGAGCACTGTGACTCCTCGCAGCGTCTCTCTTCTGCGGTCTGTCATGTCCAAATGAGAGATTAAGCTTCAATTTTGTATGCAAGGAGGCCAGRCATGCAAGCCCTCACTTGTAACGGTTTGTGCTCCTGGACGGAGGCACCAACTCCTAATTCAAATGCTAGACAGATGTGGAAATGCATATTGGCATTTCATCTTTGTCCCCGTTTATTAGCATCAGAAATCAGCACTTGTTATCGGAGCGGACTAGTTAGAGCAATCCCTTCTTCTGTGTTCTCCGAGTACAGTGGATCGCAGGTCAATGGCTAGGGCTTCAACCAGCAGTATTGCTAGCAACAATAGCAATAAATTAGCACCATTTGAAATATGCCTGACATACAATTAATAGACATCTTTGCAAACTGAGAGCAAGGCAGACTGACAGAAATGTGTATGAACTTAAATCAGACAGCTTCATAGATTCTCCTCTCTCATAATCCAGAAGGTCTAAATCAGATGTGGAGCAGGCCACAGGAGAAGATACATTCTGCAGTCATTTTAATTATGGTGTTGCATGAGGGTTTGGCTTTCAGGAAGGATTTAGGCCTTGGTCCAAGGTAGAGGATTCTGGAGCTGCCACTTCTAACACTGCTCTGAACGGAGAAGGGTTTTGTTTTGTTTGGTTGTGGGTTTTTTTTTTGGGGGGTGTGTGTGTGTGTGTGTGTGTGTCCCCAAAAATCTGTTTATGATTACAAATCCGTTCGAATTAAAACAAAAGCCTAATGATGCGCTGTGGGATTTTGTCTGCAGGAAGGAGAGTTGACTCGTTGACGTGTACTCGTTGTACTGGGGAAGCCGACATGGGCTGAGGGGTGGGGAAACAGCTTGGCATCCGCATTCCTTACTGGGCCCAGTGGTCAGTGTCATTAATGCTGAACTCATTATCGCTGTGAAGGATCCAGCTATCAGATACTGCTGTAAAGGCTTCGGCTGGTGAAGTGACAGCTGGATCACAGTGGCATCTAGAGGGCTGCTACATGCAGTGTGCGTGCAGGCATTCGCGTGGCAGAGCGAAGTTCCTGCTGGGGCTCTGTCTTGCCATCTGCAGAGCCACCTCAGTCTAAGTGGTCACAACTGTGGCAGAGCTGCACCCTCCCGCCGTGCCGGGGCCTTTCTGTAGTCTTCCTCCTAAGAGAATCCACTTAAACCATATCTACATCTTCAAATAGATTCACATTTTCCCACAGAATTTCTTAAGTGGAATTTTTTCCTCATAGTAATTGTGTGATAATTATTTTAAAATAATTTACATAGCATCCTAAATGCTATGTAATTGGGGTGACTTCTCTCTTTACAAGTAATTATCATATGCCAGACAGATACCGTAAAATCAAATGGGCCAGGTTTTTGGCTGGGATATGAATGCCATGTTACTGCTCTGTTACGAGCTGAGAACATGACCCCTGGATGACCTACGGACTTTACAGCTATAGAGCATCTGCTTCTTAAATACGTGAGCCCTTTGAAGACGACATGTCCTCTTCAGAAAAGCCCGGGTTAGAGAAGTTGATCAAGAAGAGGAGACTGGGAAGTATTCCTAAAGGAAGGAGATTTTAGGAGAGGCTTGAAGGTTGAGACAGAGTTGAGCTCATGATGGAGGACAAAAGGGGTTTGAAGAGAATGGTTCTTCTGACAGTTATGGTTTATCTGTTGTTACCTCTGACTTCAGATGAAGATAAATTGCATTCTTCTCACTTTGAGTAGTTGCACAGAGGGGAGGAAGGAAGAATAATGGAGATGTTTGACTTTTGCTTTAGAGATGCCATCCCTAGAAACTGTAAATTTCTGATATTCTTGGCCTTTTTAGATGAAAAAGACCCCAAAGCGCCACGTTTTGATGTTTGTTGGTTTTAGTGGGCTTAAAACCGGGCTCTGTTTCTGCTTTTACAAGGCTTGAAATGTGATGCATCTGGTAGCACATCCTCTTTCTTTTCTTCCTAAAAAAGATGTGGAGGACTCAAGGAGTCATTTAGGATGCTAACACGAGGAGACCATTTGGCACTAAAGATCGGGCCTGCTGTCAGTTTGGCTGGAGTCCTCCCATAACACAAATGGGATTCCCAGTAATACTTACTCCTGACAAGGATTCATCCCAGAAAGTTTTAGAAGAGTTCAGAGAGCCAAGACGCTTCTCGGAGAAAGACTCTCTCCTGTTCTTCAGCACCCCCACCCCGCCGCAGCGATGCATGTATACCGTAGAAGTTAAGGAAGAGCTCTCGAAGCTTCACCTGGAAATGAGTTACAATCCCACCCCTCCRGTTTCTCACTCGAGGAGCGGGAGCTCTCCCAGTGACAGCTCAGCGTACCACTCCGGGGATGACGGGAGACGAAGCGCCCTGGTTATCGCGCCCACGCGAGCGAGCGTCGGCACGGGGCTAGGTGTGTGCTGGGATGGCCGCCAGGACAGAGATCACTTTCCCTCTGGCAGTGAGAGCCAGCTTGATCTGCCTTCCAAGGGATAATTAGATCTGAAGGAGAAGAGCCCTCCATTGGCAGGCGCTTGCAATGGGAAAACAAGAAAGTGTCCTTCAGGGAAGAAGGGTCAAACCTTGCCAGGCGATGGTGTATTTCCACGGAGGCAGAAGCGCTGCAAGTGAGGGAGGCTTACTGCCGAGGGGTCAGATGGAGAGCGCGCTGGGGCCCTCGCTCCAAAGAATCCGTGGTAGAAGAACAGGGATTCTCCAGGCCATTTCCGCATCCTTTCCTTTTGCATAAGCAATGCTTGCCTTGTATGAGGAAAACAACAAACTCCTGCCCTCTAGAGACAGGAGACCTCCAGCTCTGCTGAATAAAATATTTGCCACAACCTCCTTTTGAAGCAGATGCTACAAATGCATACAGTTTTATTCTCCCCTAAGGCCCACACAGCCGGCTCGGCAGCTCATCGCGCTCTCTTCTCCCAGACCTGGAAGGCCAACTYGCAGGAGAGGCAGCTTGTCACAACCACTCTTTTTCAAGGCAGTAGTTTATTTGGAGAACTGCTGAATAAAGCAGTCACAGAAAACTTGGCAAAGGAAGATAGATCCCTCCCTTCTTCATTACCAAAACCTGTCTAGGCAAGATGGCAAACGCTCACGCTAGTTGAGCGCTTGTTTCCTTTCCCTTCCCTGGCTGCCTGCATACCCCGGCAGTCCACTCGCCTTCTTGTCCTTCTCTGAAAACCCGTCAGGGCAAGAGCTGCCTCCCTGCTGTATAAATGACAGAGCCACTGGCACTCGGACACAAGGGGAGTACAGATGATAAGAATAACCGTAGCTCCTGCGCTCGCTGTCGCCGATGGCGGCCCCGCTCCCGAGCAGCCCCGCAGACCACAGGTCTGTGCAGATGCAGGCGAGGAGCTGTACGGCTGTTCGTGTTTGACTTGATTAGCAGGAGATCAGTGCGGACGGAGCTTTTCAGATTACTCTGCGGAAGTCACTTGGAGTTTCAAAGACGGGAAAACAGTGTTTAAAGTCTAGCCCTGCATCTTTGCTCTCAAGTACTGGGAGTCTTGGCAGAAGCTCTCCTTTCAGTGCCACATAGCATATTGAGCCACAAAATCCCTTCAGTCCTGGGTTTCACAAGGTTACACCACTGGTAGACATGTACCTCGAAGATTTTGATCGCTGTAGCAACTGTGCCGAAATGTCCATATGTCCAGTTACAAAATAAGCGTTATTAGTGGGGTGAAAAGCTGTTCTTAATAGCATTTTCTCAAAGCCGCCAGCATACTAAAAATACTACAGATGATACCCCTTGACCCCTCACTGCAGCGCACCAAGTATTTTCATTTACATCGAAGCAAAGTGTGTACGAAGCGGATACCAAGCCCTGCCGGATGACAACAGCAGCATTTTATACATGCACGCTTGCTCTGCATCAGTGAGTGTTTGCTCCAAACGTTTCGCAAACCGTGTCAGCGTGAGATTTACCAAAACACACGCCTAAATCACAGGCACTTGAAAAAAACCAGCAAACCAGAACTTAGCAAGTTTGTTCAACAGTAGTGAACTGCTGAATCGGGACTACGTCAGATATAACACATAAATGGGTTTAAGATACCCGCAGGGTTTCTTTCCACAAATTAGTACTTACTGCGTAATATTTATATTAAGGTAAAAGTTCGAGGCAGATGGCTACAACTGAGCTGCATGTTTTCCTGCAAGAAATACTTGTCTGACACAGCAGCAACAGACCCTTGGCCATCCATTACACATTTTATAGATTTAGACAGCATCTTTAAAATACCTAATTTGAACCTATTACTGGCAGTTTTGTTTTGTTGGCCTGTCCTCTAAAATACAGTATTTATTTGGTGCAGAAGGACAGGAACTATCTTTTAAAATAAATTAGTCCTGTACTCCTTTTCTGCACTTTACTCCACGTTCACTTTACTTGCTACAACTAAAGCAGGACCAAGGGATGAAAGGTGGCTGTGAAGTCAGACTCGGCTACTGAGGTACCTGTAATTGTGCTGGCACGTTCTCCTCAAAGCAGTCTTTTTTTGAGGCAGACGATGCCAGTTTTCATTGTGAAACTACGTTATTGAAATTCATATTATGTGACTTTTGAAAGTTGACCTACAGGACCGCCAGACTGCTTGGAAAGATCACGGGGTTCATGCACGCATGCTAAGGAGGCTACGTTACATAAATATGAGGATAATGAACAAGTTATATGCCTTTCCACTTACCTCAAGTTACTGGCAAAAATTGCTAGAATGAAAAAAAAAAATCCTTCTTAGGGTAAAAATATATAGCACCGTTCATCTGTAGTTTGTTCCTTTTTATTATGTTGTTGTTACTTCAGGAGGACTTTGAGCCCATCCATTGTTGTTCTTGGGGTTCAGAGCTTACCTCATCTCTGTCAGTGACAGTTTCAGCCATCAATTAAGTAATTTCGGGGAGAAAGCCTCCTTGGGCAGCCCTAGAAATGATCCTGATGTCTGCATCAGTAGTGATGGGTTCTGTAGCGATAATGCCGGTTCAGGATCATTCCTCTAAGAGCTTCATTGCTGATTTATTCCATGAAAAACGATACTTCCAGCAGTGTATAGCACTGCAAGTCATTTTTTCCCAGGTGCTAAGTATCTACCACCATAGCGTGGTTCAGGGGTACCGATTGGGACTTCTTCACTTGCAACGTGTGCGGCTGCCTGATGGCACTGCATTAGGATGGCAGTCGGTGAGCACGCAGCCACTGAAACCTGTTGGGGGTGGTCTTCTGTGGGCAGTAACGCAACATATGCAAGGACAGGAACCTCTGACAACTTAAAATGGTTTTGCTTTATGTAAAATAAACATGCTGGTAGCAACGCACATCTGCAGAGATGAGGTTTGAGCGCTAAGAGCTTGGCAACGGAGCACACAGGTTTCTGTTAGCAGAAGCGTAAAGCCAATTCCAAATTCTTACAATGTTCTGAGCTTCTCGGGTCTCTGAGGGATTACCGGATCGTCAGGGACAAAGAGCAAGTGTGAGAGAGATGTCAGTTTAAATCTCTGAACGCTGCTTAGAGCTGCACAGGACATGGGTGGGTTAGCAGCCCCTCTCCAAAGTAAACATATAAATCAGCTATCTTAAAAAAAAATATATATATGATCTTAACTTCAGTTGTATGCTCCAGCTTGTCAACGGATATTTATGAGGTGAGCGTAATATTGTAACGGTTATAGCAGTGAAATACATCCCAAGCGGGGGAGCTAGTAAAGAAGCGCACGGATGTTAATGCCAGCAGAATTTTAATGCCCAGGAGATGGGGGCAAGGTGACACTGGCTCTAGTTAATGTTGCTTTTGCCAGCTACAGCGAGGGAAGATCACTGATGGCCCTTTCTAAAGGCTGTAAGACAGCGGGGTTTGGCTCCCGAGCCCGACACGCGTGTGTCGGCACAAGCTGCTGTCTTGTTCCACTCCGTGGTACCAGGCTCTGCTGAGGGGAAGCAGTGGGATTTTTCCAGTGAGGAAACAGCCACCGCTGTTCAGCTCTCGTTACAGGACTTTGAGGAAAGTGCTGGCATCTGAGCGCCTAGTTTGAATCCCTGCCGGTTTTATTCCTTTAAAAGGCCCTTTTATTGTCACAACTGCACGTGAGCGTGCAGGTCAGGAGCACGTGTAGGAGATCATTATCCCCGGTAAGCTCTGTACTGGGAGTTAATCATTCTAAAGAGGTTTGGAAAGCAGGAAATTGCCTGTTCTCTTGCATTAGCAAAGAAGAAAAGGTTTACACAGTCCCGTCCTTTACTGATGAAACGGCTACAGGGAAGAACCCAGTACTCTCAACTCTGATTCCTTAGAGAGAGGCAAACTGCAGGCTGGGCCACAGGGGACGAAGCGTAAGAAGAAATAGAATCAGGTAAACCAGATTCTCGTCTGCTGATCCAAACTGCGCCAGCAGTCCTGGCGGACTGTCGTGGAGAGCTGTCGCGAGAAGACCGCTTCCTGGGGAACGATGAAGCTGGGCTAACAGGGAGGCACCCATCACAGAGATGAAAGCTGCTGTGATAATGCTGCGAGGACAGGGCCAACTGAAATGACATCGCTAAATACGTGTCTCGGGAGTGACATTATTCTAAAACCCTTTCCTTCCTCACGGCTATGTGGGCACTGATCAATTGGGCTGGAGGGCACAGAGCTCACGTGGGCCATATAAATGACAAATCCCCAAAGGGTATGTTCTCTTTATGGGGACGCTGCAGCTGGAGGTAGAAGCACATGATTCTCAGCTTCTGCTGGTATGTCGGCAACAGACAGTGGAGGATCTTGATCCTCCAAGGCCAAAATGAGCCAACCTTTTACGACATTGTATCTTACAGGGGATAATACAACTGTTCTGGACAAAACAGAGCTGCAAGAGCTGCTCTTGAAAATGCAGTTTTGCTTATCGGTCCTAAGTTGGATGCTGAACAATTCAGCAGTGTACAGGGAACCTTTTCCTATATATACACTTACTCAGCACGTTAAAGAAATTAAGTCATACGCAAGGACAAGGTACGGTTGAGCGACAAAGTACTTGAGAACAGACAGTGCAGCATAGGCTGGGTGGCTGGATATCATCACATCCCATCTCCACCCTCCTTGATTTTACAGACTGCTTCACCTGCCCTTTCTGAATTACTGAAGAATACTACAAGCAAGGCCAAACATACCAAAGGAAAGAGTAGCCAGAGACAGTGGGTTGAAGGTGGTACGTTAAAAGCTACCTCAGTAAGACCAATGACTACCCAGCAGCAGCCAGCTACTTAAATGCTAAGCGAATGATTTGAAGTCCTGTGCTAAGTTGAGGATATTCTGTCCCTTCAGCTTTCCATGTCATACTGGTTACAGTTCATAGGTAGCCTGAGCCTGTCAGCTCAGCAGCATTTGGAGGAAGGCTGCGATGAAGGATCCACAGCCTCAGAGGAGATCACATCTCACTGGGACCCTTGTGACAGCATCCAGAAGTTGACACTGGGTTCAAGGTTTTATATAGAGAACCTGACTTCCTTTAATTGCATCCTTTTAGGCGATTACACAGCACAGTAAGTGAGAGCAAACCAGAAAACTTAAAAGCATTTGTTATCCAACCCGTGATTAAATACTCATTTTGGAAAAGTCCCTTCCATGCAGCGAGGCCCTTGGGTTCAGAAGGTGTTGATTAGTATAGTATTTCACATGTGAGTACAAAAAGCCTATCACGCAGGAAAAGAAAGAGGAACAGTTCTATTGCCAAATTTCAGCTTCAGAGGTGGTACTGTGAGGACTGCTGTCACTGTTTTGGCAAACCCAGTCCACATTTGAGATAGCAAGAACGGAGCCCATATATCCGTATCTGTGTATTTGTCTCCCCTTTGCATCTATGTCATGTATTGAAAAGATGCTTCTCAAAAAGCTCTAGGCATTCCAGACGGTAGTTAGTAATAGAAAAAGTTATACTCTGACGCGACTCAAGGCAATAAAACTCTCTCCCCAGCCAAGCAGGCAGCTACGGCATYGGGACCCAGCTCCCCCCCAGCCCGTGCCCACCCTGCGGTGCCGTCCCACCTAATACTACGATGTGGGGGGAAGGAAAGGGAGGGTGAAGAGCTTTCCCAGCCCGCGACCTCAGTAAGGGACTTGTGCGTTCGTCTCAACAAACACAATGCATACAACTTCTGTGATGGCCGGTTATCGTCCTGCTACTCATTTTAAATCTACTGTTAGACCTTTGTTGCCTTTCATCTACTTCAGTTTGGAAAGATCTAGCAAAATTTATTAGTCATCTCTAGGAGAGCGCTGCCTCTCATTCTCACCCCTGCACATCATTTTGAAACACGTTTTGCCGAGCAGTGTGTCTTCTGGCTGTGTTACTCGAGGGGAGGAAAAAAACCCACCTCAACAGACAGTTTTAAATGGCTGACCGGGACAAAGTTTTATGGCAGTACACGTTTGCAGCTTGTAACCATAAGAGCAGAAAGTCTGTAGTTTAGTTTGAAAAAAAAAGCAGCAGAGAAGCAAAACCTAATGTAGTCTCTAGATCACACAGGAGGTACACGGTGAATATTTGTACAACGCTTTGAACAGGAAGGCCAGCCCTGGCCGTGTGGGAAGCGGGCTCGGCTCCAGAGGAGCCTGTGCAGTTTCCCCCACTGCCTACGTCAAAGAGCCCAGTGTTACGTTACGGATCGCTGGAAGGCGGCGCACGTTTGCTCACACACGCACGCGTACAAATTAAAGTGATTTTCATACCTGTCTAGCGAACATCAACAGCCGAGTTCCAGGCTTACATCAGAGCGCAGTCCAAAAGGTATCCTCCTCCACGTGCCCAGTGCACTGTTCCAGCAGAGCTCGCAGGAGGACACACTGGAGGAGGAAACACGGCTGTTTCTGCAGGCACCTCTTGGTGCCTTCTTTTTTTGGGCATTGCCACGCGAGGCTCTAACCTGCAGTTCAGTGGGAGCATCCGCTTCCCTGGAGACTGTGTGCCCTGCAAGGACCTTATCTTGGTCGCCCCGTAACTTAAATTCAGTAAGATATTCAACAATTGAAGAAATGGCTTTGATGTAATATAGAGGTATTCCTTCTTGGGTAAAAACCCTTGCCGTAGATCTCTTTCCTCTTTCTTTTTTTTCGTTTGTTAAATACCTGCCACATTCTTCTCCTGCAGTACCTGTGGTGCATCTTTGAGAGTTAAGGGTGGGTTTTCTTCTATTGAATCTGGTGCACGGAGACAACTCCCATATTCCACATGAAGATCACAGAATGCTTGCATAACTCATTTTTTAATTACTCTAGTCCTAAACCACTAATTTATACTGACTACATGTTGGTATTGTTAAGGTTTATGATCCAGTGATTTACAAGGCACGATACATCTGATTTCAAATTGGTTGTATTGATTGTTTAATTGAGTACGGGGACATGAGTGTAACATTAACTCACCAAGCTGGTGGATCGTGGCAATGCTGCTAGGATGGCAATTCACTTGTGTAATTAGTTACATAAACCAAGCACGTTTTAATTGCGAAGGCCAAAAATAGAGTGATGAGTCTACTGTTTGGTAAATAGTGCTCCTATTTAAGTAGTCCTTCTCATAAAGTTCAGATTAATCAGAAGAAAAATTTAATATTCTGTCTGTAAAAGCTTAATGATGAAATCGATATCACTACATAGGAAGTTTTGAATTCATTTAGAGGAACAACTTATACAAGTATGTATCTTTTTCTCAAAACCAGCTTGCACCAAGACAGTGATATTGGTTAGATCACATACAACCCGGTTTTCTAGTTGATGAAAACCTACAGTTCATATTGGTTTGATCTGGAGTGATAAATCCTTAACAATTGAAAATTGGTCTTTTATCTTCTGCCTACTTCAGTTTGCCCATCTAGAATGTGAATGGTTTAAAATCTCACTTAAACTACTTACACTGTATTTGTTATTATCTGTTATTGTCCGATATCGATAGTGTTTTGATAGCGGGTATTTCTTAGGTGCTTTGAGATTCTCCAGTTAATGGTGTTTTGTCTGCCTGTTGGATGGGTTACATGATCAGGGGTCTGGCTGACCAAACAATTCCTTCTTTTTCTCCTTCCTCCCCCATGAGTCCTCGATTAAGGAGGTTGGGGGCAGAGACCATGGGAGATGAGTGGGGAACCATAGTGGTAATTGCTCGTTTAAGGATCTCCTCTGTCCCTGGAACCACTCATCCTGGGAAGGGAAAACCTTCTAAGCCAGCATTTAGGGGAAAGAGTTACGTACATGAAACAAACTGTGGCAAACAGACCAAGAGGGAGGCTTGCTGATATACATGTTATCTATTTTTGCTAAGAAATAATAATATGAAAGGCATATATGTTAATTGTGCAAGTTAGACTTAAATTGCAAGCGTGGTGAGAGCTCAAAGGCCTTTACACGTTGGCTCGAAAGCTACTTCTTAATGCGTTCCATGTGTAGGTATTGTGAAACCAGGCACCTTGTCACATCCCATTACCTAAACGTAAAAGCTGTTCTCCGCTATGCTGGCGTGCAATATTTGCAGTTCCGTTAATGACACTACAGTGTTCCTGACCTTCTCATTAATTAGCACTTTCAGTGTATTTTCCCAACATCCTGCTTTCAGCCCTGTCCTCTGCGAGCATCACATTGTACACAAAAAATGGCTTCTTGTATGGAAGGCTTTGTTTTCATTTGAAATCTCTCATCCTCCAGTTCTCTTAAAAAAGAAAAGGTAGTCAGAGTTGCCAGTACAGAAATTCACAGAAGTTATAGCACTATCTGATCATACATCAAATATACTCACTAACTTAATGCCTACAGGTAGGTTCAGAGTGGAAGTGACTCTACCTCAGGTAGAAAGGAAAAAAAGAATTATCACAGGAGCGTCTTCCAAAAACCTTCTAACCCTTACTAGAGGCTGGCAGAGAAGACGTGTTTAGAAGAAAACAGAACATCTTCTTCTTAATTCTGGTGAAAGCTACGCCCTGTAACTCCTAAGGTATCACCTCTTAAGTTTTACTTTAAGGCTTCACAATTTCCAAATTTATTTTGGAACAGATTTATGTTCCCTTTCCTCCTCAGTTCCCCCTTTACATTGTTCAAAAATCATCTACCACTCGCGGTCAGCCTTTAGAAGACGATGGACACTCCAAAATTGCAGGGCACTTATGAGAAGGCACCTGGCCAGCGGAGCAGGGCCCAGCGCTACAGACCTGCCGTGTCCCCCTTGCCCCGGAGCAGCCAGGACAGAGCAGAGGGAGCAGCTCTAACCGCAGAGCGGTTCAGCCTTCGCTGCTGGCGCAGCTCACTGTGGATTTGTAGTGAYAGTTACATTCGTGCTACCTGGTAGGATCCCAGCGAAGGCAGAGATGGAAACCCATGCTGTCTTTGGTAACAAGATTTCCAAGGTGGAAGTTCTCCCTAATCTCCTATACTCGGCTAGCGCCACAGAACACCATCTTCCCTAGAACGAAGGGGCTAGTTTGCCCCTTTAATGACATTAGTTATACAGCTCATTAATGCCGTTCTCAAGAGCTAAAAAACACACTCAGCCCTTCTTAACGCGCTGCACTTACTGACTTCATGCATTCAGACCCTGAAGAACTGCTTTTTGATTCCAGTGATTATTTCAGAGCTCAGGTAAAGCACTGAGCCACTAAAACGCCTTCTAAATGCAAACCGAATGCGAACACCAAAACGAGTAACAGTCAAATGATTTGCCCAAAATTCATAAAAAATCACGCGCTGGTAACTACCTTTAAGGAACAGTGAGAAAGCTACAAACAAAAGCAGAAATTTTGTATCGATGGGTAAATTGTAATACTAATCATACATCAGCCAGGAACTACTGCAATTCCCCCATTACCTGTTTTCTGCTAATGTTTTGCAGAGTCTTGTTTTTCCACTGTAGCATTAACTTGGATGCAAACATCCTCGCTGTCAGTGTTTATTTAACATTAGCTCTGTCATCAGAATGCTCGAGTTGCACAGCATTTCTGGATTTTATGCTCCAGAAATACTTTGCTTCTACCACAGAATTCATTTTGATATGCTTAATTAAAAAAAACCCCAACAATAAACAAAACAAGCAAATGGAAAGGCGCATAAAGATGTCCAGGCCTATTGTACTTTGCCATTAAAGGAATCTTTCTACGCTCCTGGTTGATCTCTCTGCACCTCTTCTGCATTTATAATGCAGATGGTAGCAGCTACAAGTTACTGCAATTACTGTACCCACCTCTTCACCCGTTTTATATTTATGATACAGTTGACAGAGGTAAAATCATTAGAAGAGCATTAGGAAGAAAAATCCCTTGATCAGAACAGTGCCCCTTTCGTGCCAGTCAAGGGCAGGTGCCAGCTGAGACTTGAGTAATGCCAAATAACGCTGTGTGCAATCACCCTCCCTGTTAACCTGTAAAACATTTAGATCAAAATAAATGAATGAAAGGAATATGAAATTCTGCCCTAWTTTCATTTGATAATTCCATAATCTCCTAGGTTTAAGAAGAAAGCAGTAATTTCCCSCCAACCGTGCCTCTTGAAAAACAAGTAAGGATCCAAAGCGTAAGCAGAGCTGCCTATTCCAAAACTAGCACAGTTTACTTGGCATCATCTTTTACAGTTCTCTCACAAATTGCTTCATAGACGCGGCAATTTCAAAGTCCTCAAGTAGGATTTGAAGGGGACAGAGAAGAGAAAACATGCTCAGCTTTTTTTCTTTTCAGGACACTTTCACGTAAAGTCCCTCTAAACTCTGTGGAACCTGCACMCCTACGTACCTTCGAAGATCTCCCCCGCAGTCCGGAGATAGCTGCTGAGAACAGGCTACCGCAGACCCAGATGCGGTCCCCGGCTGAGGGAGGCACCGTGCGGGCCCTTACGGACCGCCTGGTGCGGGACTCGATGTTGCAGGGCCCACTCGAGTGGAGAGGCTTCGTAATTAATGAAGAACCTCACACCAAAACATGGAATACCGGCTGGCATTCGCTAATCGTACCGCACGCGTTTTCATAGAAGTACGTGGTACTTCCGTATCATACCTTGGAGAATTACTTTCTCCGCGTGGCGAAGTCCTGAACAAAGGCTCGATGTAAGCTGGCTTTTTCCATCACAGAAAGGAAAGGTATTGCTGCTGTGCCCAGAAGAGCTGATTAAAGAGAGGAGCTGTTCTTTTGAGAGTACACGCTCCTTCAAAAACCGGTCATCAATTTGGAGTTTGGGCATTTAAATAAGCTCCGAGAAGCGACTGGCAATTTTTAGTGCTTATCCCAACCTAATATAAAGGGGTCATGATTTTTGCTAGTGGATTTGTTTCATTCAGCTACACCAAAAGCTGTCAAGATTAATCTGGGCCCATTTATGGGAGAATGCTATTTACTCAGGTATGACACCAAGAGAAACCGCTTTTCCTTTTGGTGCACAGCGATTTTAAAGCACGTGAGAACAGAGTTTATAGATGCAGAGCTCGGGTTATTGCTAATAAAATACAGCTTCAAATCGGCAGCAGCTCTGCTAACTAACAGCCACATTTATCTGCGCTGCACTGCGTGAGGATTTGGCTTGGGGGAGATCTGTGGGGAGTACCTGTCTTCGCCGTGATTTTCCTTTACCGTGTTTAGATAGGTTTGAGTTTGCTCACTGCAGTTACCGAGAATTTGTAAATTATCCTCACAAAAGACCTGAGAGTGTTCAAAATGTGTCTTCTGTGTCATCGCTGCTTTCGTAACATCGTAAATTTGAGAGTCAAATGTAGAGCCTCGCTCTGGGTAATTTCCGTTAGTTCTTAAAAGGTTTTTCGTGGGTATGTTATTTTCACAAACATCTGAATTTAAATTACAGCCTCCTCCTAGCATCTCATATTCAGCAGTTGAAAATCTTGGTTGCATTTACTACTCCACCAATAAGAGCTTCTCTCTTCCCCCCCAGGGCCGATGTATCAACTTCACCCGAGTTCAGTCTCAGTAGAGGAGGAGAAGAGGACACCAGGAGGAAAGACAGCCACGTTGCCGCTTTTCAACCAAGCAGAGAGAACCAGGCACTTCCTCGCATTTCTTGGATCACCTTCAAGCCCGAACTCAGAAGGTTTCTGCATTCCCCGCTCCCAGGAGCCAGCATTGCTGTACCGAGCTCCTGTGTTTCACCCCAGTGCGTTGATRCTCTGTGATTTGCGACAGTGACAAGGAGAGAAGCATTGACTTGCATGCCTGTGCTTTTGTAGAACACAAAAGGGAGAATACAGACACCAAAGATGATCGTGTTTTTCTATTTTTGTTATTTTATGTGTTTTTTAAGGACTACAGATTCTCAGGACGCAATGTGCTTTTAGCGGAGATGCAAAGTTTCTCAGATGCAAAGATGGCACGTGTTATTTAAACAGGGACTACTAGCCAAAGGCGGAGGATAAAATACTCCAACCAGGCTAAGCAAGCGCAAGAGTTGAGTGCCTTAGAGCGATGTCAGATCACAAAACCCTTGCGAGTCTCCCATCGCGTCGTGCCTTACGGGAACCTTCGGACTGCAAATCTTGTCATTCTAACACTGAAAAGTGCACACGCATGACAAAATGTAGACAGGATGCCTCAAGGTATTGGTAGCAAGCAAGACTTTGCCCTTTAGTTTTTGAAGACACCTTTCTTTCATTATGCACCCGGGACAGGAAGAAAATTAATAGAGCGTTATTCCACGGGAAGACAGCCTGTAACCAGAGATCTCGAGCGGAGTTTGAGGGACTGATGCTTCAAGACCTTGACACTGTGGCTGGTGGTTTTTTCCCCTTTCCTGCATTGAGAGTTCAGTAGCGCATAAAACATCATCATCTATAAACATACCTAGCAGTCGCAGGCTTATGTAATTTTTTTTTTTTTTTTAAATTAAAAAAAGCAGTAGCCACTAAGCTGGTATCTCAGGGTTCCCCCCCAAATCTCCAAGGGCTCTTCAGCGTCACAAGCCAGCAACTCTCTTTGCATGAGAATTTCAAAGTTTAATTAATATAATTAAAGGCAACAGCAAGCAGCAGCCTGTGAAGATTTTGCTCATCTTTTTTATGCCTTTTGACATTGAATGACCTATTACTGTATGTGCATTACTTGGTTTTCGAGGGGACACCGAGCATTGGTGAAGATTCAGCAGTGGAAAAAGACCTTCTTCCATCAATTTAAAAATTAAATTTACAGGAGCGCCGGCTATCACAAAACATTGACAATGTATGTATTATAATTTTTTAGAAAAACCAGTGTCGTGTCACGTCGACGATGCCAAATTATGTTAGCGTGAGCGGAAACACTGTGGGGGAGGAAGGAGGGAGCAGCTGAAGAAAAAGGCTCAAATGATCCAGTCACTTTCGATACTGTACTTCAGATGCAAAATGGATATTCGAGTCGAAACCTGACAAAGCGCGCCCGCTTTGATGGGAACTGGTATAGACAATGACCAGTGGCTGGGTCAGTGGGATGTCTCTCTGCGAGCAGGGAGGCTTATCAAATGACACTAAAAATAAGTTCAACAACCATCACGTTGGAGGGGAAAAGGCGAACATTTCACATTCGGTGGGCATGAATGCGCGCAAGATGGAAAGAGCAATGCGAAGCATCCTGGTCTAATTATMTCCTTTGTGCTCTTCATTGAAATTGCAAGGGACATAAATAATTCTCTTGGTCAATGTCCAAATTCGTGGCACTGCCCAAAGAAGCCTTTACATATATCCACTCGCTTACATCTTTTGCTTGAGTTTGTTTATGTCACTGGTAGCCTCATCATCAACAGCCATGTGTGCACATTAGACTATAAATAAAATTATTATCTAAGTTTCGGTGATTGTTTCCTCCTTCTTCTCCTCCCCCCTAGCCTCCCATCCTCTTCACAACTTACACCCTCATTTTGCCAGCTACACGGTCACCCTCGACACCAGCTTCAAAAGACAGCCCACCCTCCTGCGGCCCCGCGTGGTGTGCCGAGAAGGCCTGCCACAGCCTAACTCAGGGGCTCCCGACTGTTCCACAGCTATTGAGAACCTGTTAGACACCGGCTCGTACAGTACGTAGCATCAGTCACGTAAACAGAACAATAAAGTCTCCACAGAGACGGCCTGTCGCTCCTGTACCTCGCGAAATCACAGCTTCGATGCCACTGGCCGTTGGYTGGGGACGTTTTAGCCCAGTTGTGTACAAAAGGCTGATTTTCTCCACGAAGCCCAGCCATCAGCAAGTCTTCGGCTTCTTTCAAGCCACTGATTAAACCTCTGTGTACTCCCCAGCTTAACTTGAGGTGAAAAACCAAAACTAGGTAGGTTTGCTAGGACACAGGTGAGGTTCTGCACCACTCCTCAAGATACGGAGGCGGTACAGGCAGAAACACCGATCTCATCAGACACCAAGTTGAGATAAACTCTGCTCTGTTTTACTTATTTTTCCTCCATTTTTAACGTAAACGCAACACTTCTTTTGAGATATCGCTGGAATTGTCAGCTTGCATTTTGAGCAGCATGTTGCATAACAGGAAAACATGCGGATGAAGAAGTTTTTTTCCCCTCACATGTATCTGCTGTCTCTCAAAGAATATTTGTAACAAGTAGAGCCACAGAAATAGAAATCCACTAATAATCTTTTGTCCTCTCTAGCTGTCTATCCATATTCATTAAAAGCCATGGAACGCGCAATTTTTCACAGAGTGGCTGATACCAAGCAAAAAACGTATTTCAGGTATCTACATTGATTTCCCCTTCTAATTGGCATGATATTACAGCATGTTACACTTTTCATTTAGCTGAAGATAATACCCTAAGAGTTTCGTTATTATACAGTGTGGAATATCTGTCACAAATAATTTGGGGGGCAAGAGGCATAGGGTAATAATACTTTAAAATTCACTGATTCAAAATGACACAGAGTAAGACTTCCTTGGCACGAGAGCTCAAAATGCTCGAGAAAACCACAACCAGGAGGGTTAATAGAGTACGTCCCTTGCACAGTTTCAAACCTTGGGTATCTCCTTACAAAAAGCCCATGTCCTGATGACATTGTTGCTATCTATTTTAGCCTGCATAAAGAGAAGTGTAAGAAATGCCTAAGAACAGTCTCTTGAAAAATTAAATGAGCCTAGGAGTGATCCAGAAAACATTCTACTTAGTATGTATAAACTCCACACACCAAAAGGGTTCTTTGACAAGATGCCCGCTCTTATTTCAGTATCTTATTTCCACATCAAAAAGATGCTCAAAATACAGATGACACAGCAACTACAGGCACTGGGGAGCGCGACCCTTCACATGTTGAACTAGTTTATGAAACCTCTGATCTCTCAAAAAATGATGGGAGGAAGAGCGTCTAATCAGACAAGTTTCCCTTCTCAGGAAGGCGCAGAGTTTTCCAGGAACACGTGCTCCGGGTTTCTGTCCCGTACAAAGTGAGTGGTTACCGCCATGGCCCCAGTGAACGGAGCCTAAGACGGCCATTCCCCGGCAAGCCTCGCAGGCATACCCACGTGTCCCCGTGTGCCGCACTGCGGTTTGGATCCTGCAGTCAGTGCTTGGGACACTGGTTTGGTCTCTAGAGACCTTCCCCTGAAAAACAGAAGGCGCTTGGGGTTTCTATGTTGTAAGCGTGAAGATTAACATAGAGCAAAGAAAAGAATRAAACCAAAAAAGTCCTGCTGCGTGGCAATTTACAAATGCCTGGAGAGGCAACAACAATTTTTTCTCCYGAGTGGTGTGTTATTTCACTTACCTGCAAATGCCTCGTATTGCACAGACGCTGAGCATTCATTTGCTTTCCTTATAGTTGAACGACAAGTTCTGCCTCAGTACCAGCTTTGTAAATGCTACACACCTTGCTCACAAAGACAGGGCGCTGACAACATACTGTGGATGTACAACATGAGACAAAGTAATTACGGGGAAGCGAGTATCAGTTCCAGGGAACAAGAAATAAAATGTAAATGGATTCTCACCCAGATGCCACCAGCTACATTGAAACCTGTTTCAGACGCAGTACAACCGAGCAGAAAAAACCTGGAGCGTTAGGAAAACGGAAAGTTGGTTTCACTGTCTTTATGCTCGACTCCCTGGTAATCCTAGATGTCCGCAAACGCTGTTCTCAGGCAAGCCGTTTAAACAAAACTGGGTCTGCATGAGACATAAACAGCTCCCTATAATAATCTCTCCATTTTTAAGAGATTTATTGACGCTCCTTTTACTTGATCACGCTGAGAAACAGAACGCAYACCTCACCACGTACGAGAGTATCACCAGCAAGAAAAGCACATTGGTGAAATTTTTTTTTTTTTTCCTAAAGAGCAATGTACAAAACGCACAGAAATACTACCAGCCAGTCCTTGACGAGCTCCCGTTACGCCCGAGACAAAGCAGGATTTATAGGAACAGGAAACATTATTGTGGACAATAGGATATCCTAAATATAACAAGGCTGTTTTTATTTTATACATTTCGATAATAGCAGAAATTAATTGGCTGGAGTTAATATGAAATAAAAACTAAATGAATTTTTCAGTGTTCCCTTTCAGTTGTTTTTTAATTTAACAAGAACTACAGCTTTCATCAAACATTAATCCGCTGGGCTTAAACCAAAGGAGACGGGTCAGGCTGATCTAAGGTGAAAGGTAAGGGAATTTTCTCGAGTGCCACGATGCAGGTTCATTCGCGTCACGAGCCCTGCGTGAAAGCCCGGGCTGGCTGGTATAAATTCATGCTGGTATTTTTCCTGCAGGAAATTACCGTGCCGCGTCTCCTCTCCTCTTCTAATCATCCTTAATGCAACATCACAGCTCTGCATTTCACATACCGATGTTGACTTAACGTCATCATATTAAAATGTTCTAACACGCCCGCATTGTGGGTGCAATCCTAACTCCTGTGCGGTGTGGTTTTTTTTTTTTTTTTTTTAAAGGCAAAAGATAACGTTGTTTTTTAACCGTCTCAGTAAACAGTACCTCATGCAAGTCGTGCTTACATCCCTTCCCCGTGATTTCGATAGACTCCGAAAACACAGTTATCCAGCCTCTTCAAAATTCACGGTGACATAAGACCGCGCTGTTCATTGTTTTCACTTTTAAGCATGTCCTTACAATTCTAATCATGTTGATGTACTCAAGGGAAAAAAAAAAAAAAAAAAGGTGAAAGCCACAAGTAGGGTAGATTTTACCTTTTGCTTTTCATCCCTGCACGTGGGAAGGGACTAGGGAGTTTTGTGTTCTGTCATTTTAGACAAAACATCCCTTTCCAGCTGTGGGAGAACTGTCTCTCTTATTCATCACAATTTGGGCTGCAGGGAAGGGTAAAGAAACCGAGTGCTGTCAATTAGTTTTTTTCGAGGTGGGAAAAATACACGTTTTATCCTGTGGTTATCGACTGCTACCTCATGACTACAATAACACTGGTCTGCTGCAGAAGAGTTTTCTTTTTTCTAGCTCATTGGGAAGCAGCGAAGGTGCCATCACCATCTGTCTTTAGATTTTAGCTCACTGGAACTCCTCACTCGCAAGAGGAGCCTCTGAAGAGAATTTTGGAAAYGCAGATCTGCAGCGTTGGGAGGCAGGGCCTGACCCTGACGGCTCCCGCTTGTGCCTCTCGCGCGCCRCTGAACGTTCCCCATCTCCTAAGTAAGGTGCCCCGGGATGCTCTGCGGTGAGCACGTGCCTCCCTCTCAGCAGCTAATCCAGACCTACCAATCTTGCAGAAGCACTACTGACTTTTTTCTCCATCCTACGGCCGCCGTGGCTCGGGAAGCCGCCCGCGGCCCAGGGGATCTCCCAAGAGACAAGACAAGGAGCGGGGAGGAGGAAGGCGACGTAACCGTACCTTGACCCGGATGTACGGTAGCTGCCTTCAGGTGTGAGTGCACAAGTCAGGGGTGCATCTCGTTAGAGCCACCTTCTCTGCGCGTACATACTGTCAGGCAGAAAAACGTACCGGTTTTTCAGGAGCTCGGCTTTGCGTTTCCCCGCACGCAGAGCTCTGCTCGCCCGGCCCGAGACCGGGCAGGAACGAGGACGGCCAGCAGCAGGCTCCGCGGGGCCGGCCCTCCRCCGCAGCCTGCAGCAGGCACAGAGGCTTCCTTTCTCGAGAGTAGGGCTGCTCGGTGGCGGGCGGCACAGAAAGGTTAAACGCTCGTTCCACGTCAAAACTTTCAGCCTGACGCTATCAGCAGAACGGCCGTAAGTAACGAGGTCATCTGCTGCCATAGCCAAGCTCAAGCGTTACGAGAGAGAAACGTTCCCTTTCGGACTGCTGAAGGGGGTGGGCAGGTTTTGCTGTTGTCTTCAGCAAAGAGAAAAGGATCCAGCCCAAGGAGCTGAATATGAAAACGATACCATTACAATGGCAAGCCTCCAATGTCAAAAGGAGGCAGACAAACTGCACTGAGGAGAAATCGAAGCCGGTAGAAAGGTACTGATCAAGAACCTCAGAGATTACAGTAGGCAAGTGAAGTAAATGATACATTTGCTGGTGAGCATTTTCTAGATACCTCTTGYGCCATGACAAAATTATTTAATGTCAAAATTTCTAGTAAGAGCCTTATTAGACCTGGCATGTACTATTTTATTTCACAAATCTGTTTTGCATTGGCTCAATTAAAATTGTTATATATTTTTGGGTCTTGTGTAGGTGCCATCTGTTTAACGGTACAAGTGGGTCCTGTGATGCACTTGTAAATTTTCTGCTGCAATAATTTTTTTAATGTAATGAGGGACTTTGGATACAAGAAACTGCCTATATTCCACGATTTTTTATTTTTTGGCAGTAAACTTACAGTGATTCTTACCGTGTTACAAGGATGGCTCTGCATCCTATGGAAAAGCAAACAGTTGATCTACATGTTTGCACCAAAGTCATATTATTTAATTCACACTTATTTTTTTCATTTGCTTGTTCTGCCTCATTTTGTAAATGAGCTTATTTTCCCAAACTGGAATCCATAGTATTGCTCTCAGTGGTTTCCTATGGCTGTAGCTGCTGCCTTCCGTGGAGCTACCTGGACCACGTCTCGAAGTCAAGTCTTTACCCAAGCAACAGCGGAGTACAAGTGTTTGAGTGTTTGTAGGAGTGGGCCTGTCTGCCTCACGGATTGGGTCTCTGATGCCTGCTTCAGCCTGTTRCTGAAGTCCTGTGTAATGGACAAAGAAAATGTATCTGGCAACAAAGAGCCACAACAGTCACCTCCAAACCCCAAGAGCTACGCAGTTCCTCACCTCACCAACGTTTCTGCAGGAACTGACTTGATGGGGTGCCGTTGTGGGGGACGGGGACCCCACCGGAGACTTTCCATATGGACAGACTGGCGCTTCCTGCCGCGCAAAGTTACAGAGGAAGAAGAAACGTTCACCAACGTCAGATTTGCTGGCGAGTTGCTGATCTGGCTTTTGAAGCCAGCGTGCCAGCACCAAGCTGAAGCAGCAAACGCGGCCGGGCCCAGGACCTCTGTTACCGAGGTGCTTTGGAGAACTTGGCCCCGGGTGTCCCAGGGAAGAAGGACGTTCGATAAAGCACAGACACACAATGACGTTTGCAGGCCAGGACGGCACAAARGGCCAACCGCAGACCAGCTCGGGCTCCTCGGCGAGAAGTTCCCTGTGCCCAGAGCTGCACAAGCTCGAGCACACCTACCGCACGCGGCTCACCCCCAAACCCGGCGTCCTTGGCACACGCTGCCGCCGGCACTGTTGCCGAAGCCGATTAAAACAAAATACACAAACATCTCATTAATGTGATTGGGAACAAATGCACCTTTTCGAGGCAATAATCCCATCTGCAGAGAAACAGTTTGATGTGTTCTACAGCAGAGCAAAACCCGGGGACAAATCTCCTGGGAAACAGAACTAAAACATTTTTTTATATTTTGAGGGTTTTTTATTACAATTTTTAGCTCTCGCTATTATGTCACAAGCACTGCAATGCTGTTCCTAAATCACAATGAATTACAACAAAGCCCCAAACCCAACATGTTAGCTGGTTTTCCTTTAAAAAATGTAGTCTCAAATTCTTCTGCTAAATTCTCCAATATGTTGTAGGAGAAAAGTATTTGCAAGGGCAACAGTACTGAAGATTATTGTGAAGTTCTCAGTTTTGCTCTGCACTCAAGAGAGGGATGCCAGATTTAAGCACACAATTTATAGATGTAGAACTGCTTTTTTCTGTGCAGTGGATCAAGCAGTACACAAAAACGCGCTCAGCTACCTGCGGTGCTGCTTAGGGTGCTCAGTAGGACCGTCCCCTCAGCGGACATCAGAGATCAGAAAGAGAACCAGCTCGTTACAAACTCTTCAGATGGACTGCAGTACCTTGGCCACCTCGGATGACGCTCATTTTTTCTCTTACATTCCCTGCATACTCAATGAGGCTTGACTTGCTTAAATGTGGCAAACACATTTGTGTATCCCCAGCTGACGGCTGGCTGAGGACTTGCTGAGGGCACCAACACCCACAGCCTCTCGGCACTCCTAGAACAGAGCCTTCTGTGGTAACTGGAAGGAAAGATGAAGACTTTTTCCTAACATCACACTTCTTCTAAAATCTCTTTAGAGAAATGGATGTACCCGAAGTACGCTTCTTGTCTGTTTCTGGATTTTACTTACAAGACTGGAATCGGCCATGGAGAGATTCCCCCTTGACCAAATCCCCTGCTTTAGCATTTACTCAAGACCTCATAAGCCAAGTACCACACCAGCCCCGGCCATCTGGCTGAGCACCAGCGACGTCCCTTACTCCCCTGGATAATCTATTGACAGCACAGGGAAACCTGTGCCTGCTCTGACTACAGTGCTACAGCAAAGCATTTTATTTACCAGGCAGCCGAATACTACAGCGAAGAACCTGTACCACTACGACGTACCGATGCGACAGCATTTAATGCAGCAGCCCAAGATGCCTTTAGTCCTTCCAAAAACCTCTGCGTGTTATCCACGCACTCAGCAATTCCTCGGGACAGCTGCTCAGGGTATTGTCAACACCCGGAATATATTGTGTCTATTGACAGAACTGCAAAATGCTGATTAAATTACGTGCTTTAGCCAACCTGCATAGGGAAAATTAATTGAACTGCAAAACTGATGGGTTCAGTGTTACCTTGCTGGAATGGGGAGGCTGGGCTATGTAATGCTTGATCTCCTTTTATTTGATTAGGCAAATTAGGAAACAACAGTGTGAAATGCATTATTGTACTAATATGATGTCCAAAATGTGAATCTCATTAGAGCTCTGGCCTTGATGCTTTTTATTTGGTTTCTCTGTAAGCCAAGGAAGAAAAAGTAGGCCAGAAATATATCTCTTTCAAATTACAGTGGAATTGCCCAGTTACAAACATCATACTCTGTACAGGCTTTAGTCACTGGAACATCTCCTCGTAAAAAGCATTTCTAAGCTTCTGGAGAAATTTAGTGCAAAATGTACTAGAAATGGAGAAGACACAGTAGGTAGACGAGGCTGGAGCCAGAGAGCGTTATCTATTGATGTCGGCTCACTTAGAGCCGAAAGCTGCCTTGGAGAAAAGAAGCTTTATGGGGTGAGACCCCTGGGGGAGTGGGGACACCGTAGCTCCCCACAGGGATGGCCGAACCGTCAAAAATGTCTTTTGCAAACCTCATCTTGGCAAAGGCGCACGTTACGGTTATTTGGGGAGAAAGAAGGAAGAAAGAAGCAAGGATGAAGGACCACCTCTGACACGCGCTTAGGGGACAGCCAGCCGCCATGCCSCAAGACCACGGGAAACTTGGCTTGGCTCTGGAGAGAGCTTTGCTGCAGCGAAGCCTGTGCCTGCGCTCTCGGGGCTTGCCGTAGTGCCCCCTCGCGACATCCGTCTCGTCTAGGAAAGGTTTGAATTCAAGGTCACTCCGTAATACTAGGGGAGAACAAACATATGGTATAAAAGTAAAACAACACTACATTTCATCTGTAAAAGGGTTTTATGAGAAGAGCCCGTTCAGATATAAGTTGGTAAAGGGTCACTTCACAATATAGCCCTTTCAAATTGCAGTTCAAACTCGGAATTAATTATCCTTTCACTGTCTTGGGTTTTCTTTTCTTCTTCGCTTCACATTAACTGCAGCTGAAATTATTTTAAAGCAATGATCTTGAACATCATGTCCTTCAGCTGGCCCTGAAAATCCATTTTCTATGGAAAGCCTCCTTTCTTTTCCAAGATTTCTCTGAGTGTATAAAGCTCATCACGGCGCTGGTTCTCTAGGGGTGTCAGATGCTCGAATAATACCCAGGTGTCTGCCTGCTGGACCGGCTCCAAGGTACTTTATTAGCATGAATAGGCCGATTTGAAAGCAGTTTAACTCCTTCGGCTTTCAGGGATCCAGCGTGCGTGTCCTGCAGCAGCACAGGACGCTTTGCGCATGCGCACAGCTACAAATACACATTCTGAGTCATCAGGTTGTGAGATRAAAACAGAACATCAAGGGCAACAGACACAGGCTGAGACAACGCCAGTCTGACAGAAGAGAAATTTTTTTCATGCAATGGTACGTATTAAAAAGGTATCTTTAAGGCCAGAACTACTCAGAAACTCCCACACTCTTTGAAACACCACTTTTCCCCCTTCCTGTGTTAACTCTGGGTACGGCAGAGAAACGAGGTGGCTTTCCCACGTGAAGCCACCACAGCTGCGTTTCAGGGAGCGGTTTACATACTTCAGGTGCTCTCAGCTCACAGTTAGACGTGCAGTTTAGTTATGGCTGTCCACAGAAGGAGAGGCTCTCAGGGCCACGCTTCTGGCTCCCACCGCTGTACCAGTGGGATTACAAGGCTGCACGCTCCGGCACAGCTATAGGGTTCGTAAGTCTACGCGTGGCAGGCCGCCACGATACCGTGCCGCACAACGACACACCACAAGGTAAGTCACTTGCTCAGCACACGAGCGGCATGTTGACTCCCTGATTTACCTTCCTATTCCGCATGGTTTTCCAAGGGAAGGGAGAAGACATCCCATTTTAAACATACTGCGTCGGGGATGGTCCCAAGCCAAACCAACCTCTACAGAGAGAGAGTGAAAGCAGATTTTTCTGAGTTGACTTCAGGCTGGAAAACGTGCCTCTCTCCCTGCACCTCAGGGAACGCTGCTGTTGTGCTTCGTCTCATGAAAAGCTTTTTGACTTTTGCCTCGTGCCAGGGCTTCCCATGGCACCGCACGAGGCTCAAGCACGCGCAGCGGGCCTGTAGGTACCGGTATAAACTGCAGGGAGACAACGCTCCGACCCGCTCCGGCCCCCCAGCCTCTGGAGCTGCCTTCATTCTGTTCTTGAAACTCCTACAATGCCTAAGCTTGAAGGACTGTACGAGCAAAGCCATAGACAGAGCTCAAGCGGTAACAGGCTGCACCCTCCCCCTTTCCACCAGCCCAATGCTATGTCCTACCCAAAGCAAGCTGAGGGACGGGTCGGACAGGCGGTGGCTCCTGGGAGTCACACAGCGCAGAGATGTCCCTTTCCCTTCTCCACCCCAACAATCTGTTAGCGGGTGTTGATGACAAACCGCTTCAGACAGGATTTTCAGAAGCTTTTCACCAAAGCTTAACGCTGCAGCTTGGAAATAAATGGGACTTTACCACTGACATCAGCCCACAGCCAAGCCAGTGCCAAGAGCTCTTGAAAATTACTCCCCRTGAGCTCAACGGTTTTCAGGAGTGGAAATGATCCTGTTGCACAGGGACCGGCCGAAATTTGGTGCAGGGGGCCTRTTTCTTATGAGGGTCACCGCAGACCCTGGCCGAGGGGCTTGCCAAAGGTGTGGCTGTGAGGGACGGGAGGACACAGCCTGCCGAGGCGTCACGGGAACAATCCAACTTTCGGCTGAAGCGATGCAGCCCCGACGGCCAGCAGGCTGGGAGGGGTTTCGTAAGTGACTCACAAATCTCCGCTGTCTTAGGGCTGATACTGCCAAGGAGAAAAGTCGTTGGCGCTGACCGCTGCTGCAGTGCATGAGCTGGTGAGGAGTGCCACGCTTCCCTGCGATTTGGGCATACTCTGAGCGTTGGCATAACCCGTGGTCCTCTGATGAAATATGCAGGAGAAAGCAGCGCCAAACAGAAGAAACTGAGACGAGGCTTAGCTGCGGGTTGCTGGGATTGTGCAATACGTGGCTGACACTAGAGCTGGCTAAGACCGGTATCTCGGTATCACTAAATACTGACTTTTCCTGTTTACATTCTCCAGAGAA
This sequence comes from Phoebastria nigripes, assembly GCA_035582835.1. Classification (NCBI taxonomy): domain Eukaryota; kingdom Metazoa; phylum Chordata; class Aves; order Procellariiformes; family Diomedeidae; genus Phoebastria; species Phoebastria nigripes. The sequence goes on from JAYKAV010001223.1 coordinate 3,834,222, forward strand.
TAGGAACAGCAACATATAAGGAAAATTACAGCATAACAAAACACTGAATTCTGGGGTCTCATAGTGATCTGCAGGTACCTAAATTGACCCTAGAGACATACTTGTCCTCAAATAAGCCCCATATATCCACAGCCTCCCCRTTAAACAGGCCTCCTGATCTTTTAATTTCTAAATCAACTTGCTGGAGATTCAACCCAGCTTAAGAGCTCCTGCGGCCTGAAGGAACAAGGGCACGCGCTCAGATATTTTGAACGATGACAGCCCACGTTCAATTCCTCTGCTGTTGAATTTTGTTTTCCTTCTGTTTTGTTCCGGGCTGCATTCCTAAATGGCTCTGCCTCCGGCCCGTTTCTTAGGAAGCTGGAGGAGAGGCACTTTGTCACCGTGCCCAGCTGCCTCTTCAGCCCGTGCCTGTCAGAGCGCCTTTCACAGCACCCCGCTGCCGGCTGCTCAGCAACACAGCAGAGATGTCCCTCAAGTTACCGGCTTCCCATTCGCTTCCCGTTCTGTCAAGCAAGTCAACATAACCCTCCTACATCCTCAATCCTCTTAGAGCAGGAGAGCATAATTTCTTCTGCAGGGTGTGACCTGCCATATGGTAACCCAAAAACCCAAGAAAGAGGCTCTCATCTCTAACGCAGGAGCAGTCAGCTTGCACCCAGGACCCCGAGCGGTTAAAAGTGAAGGTAAGACCAGGGAGATGCCCCAGTTGCAGGGGTGAGCAGAGAAACCCCTCGTTAACTGTGCCTCTCCGGACCTGCTGCCTTACGGAGGTTGTCCGCACATGAACTGCAACTGCTGCTGCTCTCCCTTATTCTAAAATTTCCGCATGCGATGACTCCGCCACTTTGGCATTTATTCCCTGCGGACACAAAGCCCTGTGTACTGGCTCAGGCATGCTGAGGTGCCACATCCCACCACAACACGGGGACACAGCTTTCCAACRAGATCCAGCTGGAAGGCTGCACAACAGGTGCTGTCCAGAAATACTATCAGCACGATGAATGAAACCACACGGGACTATTTTTACTAGCTCTGTTTATATGCACAATAGAGACAACAGTAAATAACACTTTTCCCCGCCTTTCTTCTCGATATCCATTTTTCTTCCCTATCATCCAATTTCTCATTATTGTGAGCTGGCTTCGCTGCTGAGAACTTTGCCTAGAGCACGGGATAATTTTCCCTAAAACTGCGTGTGATATTGCCAACATCTCTGGGCTTCTTTAAACTCCACCTCCTCCAATAAATGCCCGAGGGAACGACTGAGTTACCACAATTTCTTCAGGAATAAACAGGTATGGCTGACCACGGTATCTCACACACCACTGCGTGGCAACTCAAGTAAATGTTGACGTCTTGTGATGACTGGTTTCCTGACCTCAAGAGAGATGACAGTTTCATCGTATCTAGGGTTTTGAATTGGCGAAAACCTCTCGGTCATTTTGCTATCAGCGATAGCAAGTCTTGAGTATTAATCGTTAAAAACGACTGAAGGATGCCAAGATCCATGGTGTACGTAACTTGTTAAGGGTAGTGAAAAGTAAATGCACGAGCAATGGATGAAGTTAAATATCTGGTAAATACAGGTTAGATGTCAAGAGAGGCTTCTAGGAGATCCGGGAGGCAGAGATCGCACCTTTTGTTCACTCTTTGGGTTGTGCTGCTTCACCCCACCAGGCGTTCGCTGCTTCGCACTGCCACTGAAACGTCTCAGGGAAGAAATACCGTCTTGTCCTCATAGCTGGGAAGATCACTTGGTGAAGTCCCACCCACATAAAGAAATGAGAGTTGCACGAATAGCCACAGAACACAGCTCTGCTGCATGCATACCTGCTGCTCCAGGCCCACCCCCTGCTCAGACACAAACTGCTTTAGGAAACGCTGGCAAAACCGTCTACGTGATGCCRTTTCCTTCCTCACACTGACTGCGGCAAGAGGGGAACGAACGTGTTGACTGTTTTTCAGGCGTGAAGTCGTCCCCCTCTCGATGCCCAAGCTGCGACACGTGGCTCCGTGTTCCCCCTTTGCTGCAGGGCCGGCTCCTGCACACAGAAGAGCCGTGCGGCAGTGACTGCCCCGACGGGGTGGGAAGCCAGCTGTAACGCAGGGACCTCACAAGGTGTCTGTGCCCCAGTCAGCGAGCAGGGCATGGGCGAGAAGAGCCTTTGCCGTGCCCAAAGCGACCCGGCAGGGTGAGGTGGGGCCGTGTCCCTGGTCAACGCAAGCAAACACGAAGTCAGCAGCAAAGCAACGGAGCACATGAAGATCCTGTCAACGCACACTTAAAGWAAGAACTGTGAGCAGATGCCCTTAGCTTTCCAGGGACTACAGAAAACTTAAGCTCCTCGCTTGGAGCTCCAGCAATTTGCTTCAGAAATGGAAGAATCAGAAGGCGCCGCCGGTCCCACGGCAGAGAGCGTGTCCGTTGGGACGCTGCACCCCTGCTCTAAGGCTGGCGCTTCAGCCCACTTGCTACAAAACAGCTGAATGCGAAGGAGGTCTCTTGTTCAGCTGGAAAATGCCATTAATGAGCTGGTAGTGTGGCACAAAAAGGCACGCACCCATCTGTTCCCTGTTCCCAGCACAGCTAATAAACCTAGGGAACTAGTCCCTCCTCTTTATAAACCAAATAGCAGCAGTGACGTATCAGAGCATCTCCCCCATGCCATCTGACCCTTCTGCAAAGAAGGTATCTCTGCCAGCCCTGTTACAGGTATCTACTGCTGATCACTGCTTAAGCTCGATATAGAGATCCCYGTTACATTTTAACCAGAAAGCCCTACCGTAGCAAGACATGGCTAACCTACTTCCTCTAAACGCTATATAACGAGATATATTGCCATCTACTGAGTCAAAGGCGGCGGACAGAGATGATGACAAGTGCTCTGGCAGGAGGAGAAYGAGCTCAGGGACCTCTCCATCTCCTCTCATCTTCCAAGTTATACAGACTGGTTATTATTAAGACTCCCAAAAATACCGCTACAGCGGTAACGGTTCAGACCAAACATCCATCTAGTCCAGCTTCCTGTCACCGTGACACACGGCAGGAGCGGCATAAAAATACAAGGCTATGACAACAGTGCCAATGGATGTATTTTCCCTGCATGTTCTCCCAGGCCACAATTAGCAGCTCGGGGATGCCCTGTCCCAGAGACAAGAATTTTTACATCTCGCTGCTGAGATCACACGGTCTCGACCCCACCCTTTAACACGAGATGTTTTCTTTCATTTCCAGCGTGCAGAATTGGACTACGCAAAACAAAAAAATAAAAACCACAATCCACAGCCTTAAAAAAATCAGTTTCCACTTAAAAAGCAAAGCTTCTTTTGAACTGCACAGTGTATTACTTCAAAGATTGCAGCAAAGAGCTAAAAATCTGAGCCACCAAAATACGTAAGATTTGAACAAATACGATCCCAAAGGCACTGTTTCAAGTTTTAAAAAGCCAAGGTTTAAGCTATTTGTAAGCTGCTTGAAGCCCTGTTACCAGGGTTTGAAAGCAAGGGGCTGACAGCATGGAGGCTCTCCTAGGAGAAATTGGAATTTCTTCACAAACACCCGAGCAAGCAGGGGCAGAGATCGCTCAGGGTCGGTGTTAGCACCCAAGTCCCCCAGCTGACACTCAGATTCCCCTTCCCTTCTGCAGCGCCGATGTCTTCTGTGTCCTTTCCACAAGGCTCAGCAGCTCTGCACACAGAGCCCTGCCAGCCTCGCTAGCAACGCCGCTTGCTCTTATTTAAATAGATTTATCAAAGTGTTTTCACTCTGTGGTTAGAAACTCTGTAGAACAGATTCCTCAGGATTTGTGTAAACTATTCTTCGCGTGCCCTGGTACTTCCTCTGGTAGTACAGAGGGAAAGTGAGCGTGGGGACTGATGGCAGCTGGGGGTCATTGCACTTACTGGGAAGTATTTTCAATTGCCACGATCAGTTTTTAAGGAGGACGCGGTGGCCACAGTACGTCATAAATCCCAACCAAGCTCTGTAACTATTTTTCCTGCCTGCAAAAAATAGGTCAGAAAATCCAGTGCTTTGTTTCGGCTTCTCCCTGGTATTTCCCAGGGAGTCACGCAGCCATCCCCCTGCAGCACCACCACGGAGCACGGGAACAAGCTGCACAATGCTTCCCGGTCCACGCACAGTTCGGTTTCTTCCCTGACACGTAAGGTTTGATTATCCCCACGTCAGCATGTAAAATACTCCCGAGCATGGAATAACCCAGTCACTGAAATGCTGCTACAGCTCTTCTCCTTGCGGCTGCGGGCTGACTAGCCACGGTGCTAAGGGATTGAATTTGGCTGTCCAGTGCATCCTCGCTGGGTACCTGCAACGCCCAGAGAAACCTTCGGTTCGAAACCTCCTCGCGCTACCTCTTCTCCTGTCCCAACCTGCCCCGACGCACAGGTCAGGTCCCTCTGCTTTCTGCAGGAAAACCAAAGGAGATGCACGTACTGGACCAAGCCCCCCTGGCCTCAGCCCTTTAAGGTGAGGCACGTATGTGCCAGTATATTCTGCAGTCATTGTACATAACGGTCGCGGTAAGCTTCCCAGGTTCCTCGAAACCAAGCTTTATGTTAATTCTCTCTAAAGCTACAAACATATGGACTGCAGGACTTCTCTGAAACTAGCCACTAACATTTCTGTATCTCTAACTAAATCAAACCAGCTGATGGACTGGCTTTGCTATTTCAAATAATTTCCTCTGAACAGGCCATCTGATAATCACCAGAAGTTCCCCTTTTTTAATTTTACGGGGCGGTATTATTTGACACAATGTTTGTGTCCAATCCAGCCTGTGTAAGTCAGCTGAAAGACTTTTACTCATTTCTTTGGTTGCTGGCTTTGAAAGCTTTAGAAGTGCTGAGGTTAAAGGCTCTCTCCAGAAAGGGAAACATGCCATTTCTGCTTCTTCTGATGCATAAAGAAGGCATAAAACCCGTTTTCTCAAGCCATTTTGTTTTCTTAACATGAAAAATTCCTTTTTCCTTAAAAGCAGCTGGCAAAAGAAGTGAAGTTCTGCTATTATGTGTAACAGGAGCACGTGAGGAAAAAAACTGAGCCCCTGAGAACGTAAACACACTTTGGCCTGACCACTTAATAACTATTTTAGTCTTTGAGATCTAATGTCTTTGTTTTATAAGAACTGTAAACTCTCTGGTGCAAACTCATCGCTTCAAACCCCTGTGAAAAGGCTCATCCCTTTCTTTGGTTTGATTAGAGAGGCGAAAGTTTCCTTGAAGTTTTGGGTGCTTCCAGGTGAAAGTCAGCAGCGGCAGAAGACAGCGGACCCCGCAGCTCAGAGCTGTTCCTTGCCATTACTACACCCTGCTCAGCCCTTGCTCTTCACCACTTGAACGCTTGTCACCGACAATCACCTTTGTGATGAGAAGCAGCCACAAACACACAGAGAGACCYGTGATGGGCAACTCTGTCTCTGGCAGAGCAGACTGAACACAGCATCTTATCCCACTCCTGCAGCAGACCCGGTCCCAGCTCAGCGCTTGGGGGATGCAGTGGGCTGGAAGCACTTTGCAGTCCGTTTGCTCTGCAAAGGTGAAGTCTGAACTGCGCCCAACAGGCCCTAAATGCAGGAGAAGAGCCCGCCATGTTCTCCTCTCCCTTCCCCACGCTGCTGACCAGGTCACTGGAAGGGACACGCAAACCCTCGCCTTGGAGGTGACTTACTCCTTTGATGTTGCAGCTACAGGCCACGTCTACGCAACCACAGAAAACATTTTACGTTGCCAAAGTATTACATAGCGCGGGGAGGCTGGTAATACAGAATTAGGGAAGAGCTGGCAAGCGTGAGGTTTCCTCTAGCTGGGCTCTCAAACATATTGAGGAAAGATGGATCTTGGGAAGAGCGAAAGGAAGTTCAAGCCCTCTGCAGAACGGGGATCCAGAGCCCGCAGCAGTTGAAAGGGGAGGAGAGAAGAAAAGCTATTAGCTCTGCATCCCAGCTGAAGGGAAAAGCAGCGTCACTGGTAAGACCTGGAAAGATAAATTAAGTGCCAGGGAAAAGCTCTCACAATGCTGTTGCAGCGTTTTACCTAACAAAGCCACTTCCATTTCTCACGTCCTCCCCACGCCCCCAGAGATGCCCCAGTTTTGACGCAGGGCCAAGAGGGGGGCAGACGTCTCCTGGGAAGCGTCGGCTGAGCCCAGGGACGCCTCCAGCCCTGCCGGCGCCTTCCAGAAGTGCYGTCGCGCTGGCTAACGGCAGCGGAAACCGCCCGCAGCGTTCATCTTCCTGCCAAGACAGGACCGTAGCAAAGAGGTTTACTTGACCAGGACCTGGAAATCTTTAAGATGAGTTGCCCAGACAGAGCCAATGGTGAGTAAATTCATACTGGCTGGTGTCTTTTCAATACCCTTGCAGAACAGCTGGAAACTGAGCCGGGACAACCACTGCCATCACCTGACAAGGTCAGGCCCACTGAGCTGTCCAAGACCAGGCCTTTTTCTCCCAAAGCAGCCCAAACTGCATTTCACTCCTCTCTCTTCTAGGGATGAGGCTGTGCCCTCTGGCGTACGCCACATCTAGGCAAACTTCTTCACCTGTACGGAGGCGATGAGGACTTTTTGAAGCGGCCCGTGTGATGCTGGGTACCACCCTCACCCAGATGTTGTGTTCAGGGTGACCGGTGGCACCAGCTGACCGCCTTTCTCCTCTAGCCCCAAACGCACCCGTGGAGTCAGTATTAAGCAACAAAAGGTTTGCGGGACAATGGGACTCCCCTTTTATTTATATTTGTTTTCCGTTACGTAGCTGCTTCAACCAGCAGCTGAAGTTTAAATAGGACTGGCTTAAAAGGTAAACATTTCTCACAGCTTTCTCATCAACTATATTAAATATAGTCATAAAAAAAAAAAAGCCCCACAATATTTTCTGTATTTGCTGAAGGATGACGTCCTCCTTGCCTTAAGCGTGTGCCAGATTACTCATAAACCTGGACCATATGCCACTGCAATTTACTGATGGGCCCAAGCTGTTTTGGTAGATACAAAATCCGAGGGGATTAGGGAGGCTCGATCCACGCTGAAAACAGAGCAACAGTGGTGGGGCAGCTGCTTGCTCTCTTTGCTCAGTCTCAATTTAGGTCAGTAGCCAACAGACCGCCCAAACGCAACGCCCAGGAGCTGGGCTGCGCTCAGGCACGCGCAGAGGCCGGCCCCAACCACGGGCATCCGCTCCCTTCGGGGTGCTCGCCCTTCGTCGGGACTCAGCGTCCAGCCCGGACTGTGCGGCGAGAAAACGCGCAAGAGCKGATGAAACGGCCCTGGTTTCTCATGCTTAGAGTTAGGCTGCCAGACCTAGCTGAAGAGCCCTCAATTCAAAGCTAAAAAGGGGGTGCTTCCCCCGATCCTGTTTGCCTTCCCGTGCAAATACACAAATCACAGCTGCATGGTTATATACCCTCGGGGTGGTGTGGGTGAGAAAAGCCCAAGTGTGGGGGTAGCGGAGCAGGGTGACATCCAGCAATAGCTCTAGCAAAGCTCCCTCGTGCAAAGCTTGCTGGTGGTCTGTCTGGAAGGTGACTGGCAGGTCACCACCGCTCTATTTTTGTGTTCCCTGGCCTAGAGAGGAGTGTGCTTTTCAAGAAAAGAAGGGGACAGCTCAGCTGAAAGTATCGCCTGAAATGGGGCCCTCTCCCAGGTGGTAATTTCTCAAAACAGAGGTGCTCGCAGTCAGCCAGACCTTGGCTCTCAGTCTGGTGCCTTGGCTTCTTCCTGAAGAGGCCGATACTCACATGAAATACCAAATGAGATAAATGAGCTGCTGATTCAAGAAAAGCCTATTTAATACCTAGCAGTAGACATAATTCAGATGGAGCGAGCAGCTACATATTAAACAACTTCTTCACTAGCTCACTGGAATCTCTTTCCCCTCCACATTATCTTAAATTTCTTCTTTCCTAAGTAAAAAGACAAGCACCTCCATCACCTTGAAGAAAGGTGCTGCATATCATCAGGGAATTACAAAGTATTGCAGAGAGTACRATAGGAAATGGGGACCAGAGAGGCGGAGTGAGAACACCCTACATTTCTCCATACAGGTGAGAAGCACTCCAGATCACGGCTGCTGTGCATGAAATATCAAACCTAAGTCATGTGAACCTTCCTTTCAGAATATTCCTCCACTGGGTGTAATTTGGGATTGTAACTTCTCATCACTTAGAAGATGCTCATGATCAACACATCCCAACTGAATTTTCCAGCTGTCAGAGCTAGCAGACTGCTTCATTCAACACAACGGCTTTGTACCCTTGCAAGGATGAGTCGCACCCAAAGATTTCACTGCTTGGCACAATTAAGTGGATTACAGTCCAGGCATTATTACTTTTAAGTAAGAGTTTGCAATTTTAACCTCGCACGTCTCATCTTGACAGCTGAAAGGCATCAAAAAGCTACAGTGTTGTATCTGCCAGGCTTCAGAGGTAGGTGCGACAGAGTCTGATAGCAAAAGCTTGGCTCAAGAAACCCGCGCTCCGAGTACTTGCGAAGGGTGAGGCAGCGGCAGGCTTCCAGCTGAATCACTTGGCTGCTCCCTCTCCTTCAAGAGATGAACCCATCCCGCGCCTGCGTGCCTTTGCTCTCAGACCCTCACGCGGGGCGAGGAACCGGCACGCGGACCCCTCTAAACCACTCGTCAGATGTGGTCATCTTTCTTCGCCTCTTGCTTACGCCAGTGAAACTTCATTCGTTTCAGACGTATTATTCCTCCTCTCGCCAGGACGCTCGGGCCCCGCTACACTGCATCCCATCTGCTGTAATAAACATTGGCCCTAAGTCTTCACTGATGTTGAAATCCTTTTGTATCACACTGGCAAAGTAGAGAGTACATGGCTCTGTGAAAATGAGCCCCAAGCATCCAGGGATGGGTTGCCAGGCGGCGAGGACACTCATGTCTGATTGGAAGGGTATTTATGAGGTTTTGTGCTTATTTTACAGATTTGTCCTCCTCGAGTTTCTTTGTCATTGCTGCGTCCCAGAGTGACCCTGAAACACGCGTGCCTTCTCTTCTGGGCCAGGGTAGCTGAGATTGAATACTATTACTCCCTGCTTCGCATGCCCAGATGTGCGATGCAGATGGGGTTTGCAGAAAGGGACAAGGTCTGGCTGATGATAATTGTTTACAACTTTTATTAAACCCATTTTCCTTTTCTAATTATTATAATAGTTCCCGAAAACATCGTCCGTGGACTTTAAATGTTTGATGATTGTGTGTTTTAATGAAAGCTGTGGAATTATCCTGTGCTCGGTGCCACATGGCCCCACAAAGCAATGGCGATGCTAAATAATTCTTAAAAATTTATAGTTTACAAGATATATTTCCCATCTGTGGCAATACAGTAGCTCCCAAATGCATTTAATTTCACTACATTAACAACACCTCTTAAAAACAATTGGCTTAACTCCACAGGATGGTTTGACAATGACCCGAGAAGTGCATTATAACGTATACACATGTTGAAGATAAACATCATTGAGAGCAAATGCTACCAAAGCAAATCAACTCCACGTCCAAACCAAGTGCTTTTATACTTCAAAGTAATACATTGCTGTTCAAAGTATTAATCCCATTAATACCAAAAGAAAAAAGTTCCTTTTGGCACTTTGCAAAAGCTCAGCCCAACAACCGAAGCTACGACAACAAAAACCTGTAGAGTTTCAAATGCAGTATCTATAAAATGATTAATCCCTGGGGTGAGATTAGTAGCGACTTTGCCTTCTCTTCGCTCCCCAGAGACGTTCTCTGTTACAAGGCAAAAATACACGAACTGTGCCCAACTTAAAAACTGATTTTGGGATGTAAGCCAGACCAGATGGTTAGAAAAGCTAAATACCGCTGATTTATTTCTTACCCTTTACGAAGCAATATTAGAGACAATGGACCTTATCAGAACAAATGAGAATAAACATGGGGATGCAGACTCAATAGAGAATTAACAACCAAAGCTACCAGATTCTATTATGCTATGATTAATTCAGAATTTGTGGAAGTATTATCCGCAACAAACATCTAGCTTTATCGAACGAAACCAGTGCCAAACTAGACAACCTTTTAGTTAGTGCTCTTCAATTTGCAAGATACTTCAGCGGGAAAAAAGTGCAGAAGATGCCAGGCTTTGTACTGTAAAGTCAGCTGGAAAATTCCCTTAAACACCGCCCCCCCCCCCCCCCCAAACCCCAAGAAACCAGCAAAAAAGCCCAGATGGACACACAGCACCACGAGCTGAAAGTCTCTGAGTAAAGGAGGCCTGAGGGATCTCACCGGGCAAACCTCGGAGGTGCAGCCAGAAGGCTGTCACCCTTCCTTGCCTGTTCCCTCTGAAATAGCCAAGTGGCCTTCAGCCCCCTGCTTCCTACTAACCACCCTCTGACGCCAAGGGGGTCACGCCACCACGGACTATCCATCCCTCCTCTTCACCCGTTAYGGCTTCCCGTGGCTCTGAATTCTGCTCCAGATGATACAACGGCTTTGATCACAGGGCAAACAACTCTGGCCCGCAGTCACAAAGTCAGCAAGGCATTCTTGCATTGGGAAGCAGCGGGTAGTGAAATGCTTCTGTCGCTCTGGCCTTTGCCCCGTGCGCCTCGGTTTCCCCATCCACAATCCACCACGACCTCCCCGCTGGGTGCTGCAGCACGACCGACATTTCCACTGCAGAGCTCCCCCTCCCTCTGGCAGAGACAAAAGGTGCGAGACGCTATTTATTGCCTCGTGACTGTCGGTTACTCGTTGTAAACAGGTTATATTAATTACTTAACAAATGTTTACCGCTGTCCTATATCACCCTCAGGTTCAACCATCTCTGCAGAGCGACTATTCAGCGCTGGTTAACTGCTGCTGGCAAGAAGAGGAAATGGACTTTCTGATGAAAATGTTTAAGGCCCGTTATTTGTGAGATGCAGCTGAGATGGGACGTAATGAATTTAGCCCTGTTTCGCTTCATTTACCATAGCTAACGCATACAATAAAAGTTGAGTTTATACTCTGGTGCTGCCATGCATGAATATCTCATTATAACTGCAAAGACTTTTTATTTTTATTAGGACCTGTAACAGCATTGTGCTATGTTAATTACCAACCACGTAACAAAAGTGCAGCAAGGTCTGATTCCTTCCTTCCTTCCTTCCTCCCTCTTACAGGGGCATAATGAAAACCAAGGGGGCCTGCAGACGGGCCAGTATTTAAGATGGCATGTTTTATTAGATTATGGCTGCAGTTAACAGGGACTAGATGCAGAGCACGGGGAAAATGGCAAGGAAGTCGCTCCCGCCTTGGCCTGCAGCCGYGTCCGTGCCCCCTGCCAAGAGCCTCCCCAGAGCTCGGGCCGCTCCTCCCACCGACCCCCCCAGGCACCTCTCACCGCAGGTGCCAGAGGCACGCGCGGAATCTCCAGCAGACCCCTGCGCAGCGCTCGCTGCTCTCCGCTCCCTCCCCTTCTCGTCCCAGCACGTGGGTGAAGACCAGCACTTCTGCCACGTACAACAGGGGAGACCCACCACTTCACGAAGGGCGCGCTGGGCTGGGGCCGAGGGCACCACGCGGGCTCAGCTGCCCTAGCATCTTTTCACTACCTTTCCACCGCCTGGAGTACGATTTCTGTTTCGGCAAGAAACCTGTATTAGAGTCCATTTGTTTGATTAAAGAACAGGCTGCTGCTGCCCCACTTGGCTTGGGCAGGGTCTCACCACCCTCCCACAAACGTGCCAGGAGATGTATGCAAGATGCGCTTGATGAGGGTACGGCCTTTTGGAGAGAAGGGAAGGAGGGCAGGGCTAGCAGGTCAGCGACTGCGCAAAGACAGGCACCAGAAGTTAGGAACTGGGATCAGATCTATTTTAGGACATCCTGGTCTGCTGAACATCTTGGCTATCAGGAAAGCCAGGCTGCCACAGTCCCGCATGTCAGACTCATAGTGGTGAGACCACAAAGGTGACGTCATGTCCTAAAATGCGGCTAGCAGAAAAAATCCCAGCACGTTATCACATCCTGCCTTTCAAAGAAGTGGTTTCTTGTGACACTTGACCATTTTGAGGAATAGGCACCATTGGTGGTGCTAGAAAAGCCACATCTTACTAGCCTGATGACCGTGTCTTAGGGAGGCTCGGATTTTTCTTAGGACCTTGCTGAAAGCTGGGACTTCGTTTCACCTTCACGTCCAGGCAGCGAAAGCAGCTGTTCTCTACCTCTGTGCAAAAGGACTTCTTTGAACACAGCTTATCCGCTTGTAGCTTCAACAAGGCCTATTTCCCAGCTCCTCCATCACATCCCTAAAGCAGAGCCAAAAGAGAAAGGAGCAGCTGGGAGGAGGTCAAGGACATTTAAGGAGTCCTTGCAAAGGGTACACACTTTCTTACTTCTGAAAAGCTGAAGGCTCACCACAAAAGGGACGAGAGTAAAGGCACACACGGAGGAAATCCAAACGCAGAAGACGACGGAGCCAGCATACGTAGGGAAATACCAGCACACGAAAGATCTAGATACTTAGTAGGTAACATAATCCTCCAACCCAGATGTCTTTTACAAAACTGAATCCTTAAAAACACTCGGTGTCTTTTTTTCCTTTCACGAACATTCATATTTTGGAAAACTCCACGCTGGAAGTTGCTCAAACTGTTAATGCTCCCAGGGCTGCAGCTCCAGTGAGTCACTCTGCTACGTACAGTGACCTTTTGAAAACCCTCTGCAGAACTGAGCAATCGGCTGCGATCGCAACAGTAAAAAAAGATATAAACTGTTCTTTTTTAGGGGCTCCTAAGACTGAGCTCAGATCTGACCCAAACCGGTGCAATGCTACTGGCAGCAGCAACTTTCAGCACAAAAAGCCAGTTTTCCAGATTTGTGCCCAAAAGAGAAATAGATGAGCAGTGGCTTGTCCTGTGCCCTCTTCACCCATCAGAAAGGATTCTGCCTCTCCAGGTACACAAAATTCACCCCTTTTATCCCCGGGAGAGACAGGCAAAGGTTCGCTCGGTGTCAAGATTGCTTTCTCATTCCCTGTTGAGTTTTGCTTTCAGCTTAAGAGTCCACGGAATGAGAGGAAAAACCTCAAAATGCTTTAAATCAGACAGCTCCACCTTGGTCACTGACTTCAGACTCCAAAGTCCGTAACTACTAGCTGTAGGAATATGGCTGCAAGATTGGCCAGAGAAAGCAACTGCCACGCTCGTTTTTTCTTTCACCTCAAGACAACAGTGAGCAAGGGGACAACCTCACTCCATCGCTGCATCCACAGACCTGTAAGCATTTCTTCAACTACCTCTTGATTTTTGTAGAGGCGCCCTTTTGGCAATTGGTGTTGATGGGGCTTCGCACTACCCATCTGGTTACCTGTGGACAGCAATGAACCCTTCCCTGCGTCCACTGGCAAGGTCCCCGTTAAGCCTGTTCACGTGCCACGGTTTTTTAGGGCTCAGATACTGCGGACCACAGAGCCTTGACCTTCTGAATTATGATTTTTATAGAACTGCTCGCTTTGCATAAGGCCTTAGCTATCTGCTGCTGAAGCTCAAGTCCACGTGCTCACCCAGTCAAAAATAGACTAAAATAACGTGGAGGGACTGATAGCTTGGTGGTAATGGAGTGAGCAGGCTGCCAACTGGATGCGGAAGGGTTAGAAATCTTTCTTCTCTCTCCCTCCGAAGACTGGGATGGCTGGCAGGCCACGGGTCATTAYGGGGCAGCGGTGGAGCAGGTTCTCCCCTGGGGACAAGAACGGACTCGCACGCAGCTCACCGTTTCGGCACTTGGGGGATCGGCCTCTCTGTTGAAGGGGGAGCCACGATTTAGGTCACGCTGGCAAGAGGGAGCCTCCCAGCCTGCAGGCATATGTTGCCTCTTCTGCTCCGTGCCAGGTTCGAGAGCTGGGACTCTTCTCCAGCACGTGGGGCCTGCGCTCTTCGTGTCTCAGAGCAACAGGGAGGACACGGGGCTGCGTCCCGAGCCAGGAGGCAGTGGAAAGTGTTTGCCAAGACTGCTGGGATGGGAGCCTTGGTAAAACTTCTCAGCTCTGGACAGCAAAATAGGAACGTACYTTACTGCTTCTCAAACTCTTTCAGCCTTTTTATTGCCCTCCTGTCCGTTACTGCCGCTGCGATTTGTGACTAAGTTGCATTGCTATTCACACTTCATTTTCTCCGGTTTGACGCCTTCAGTAGGTCTCTCCCAAAAGCTGAGCAAGGTCTGAGCAGCCATTCGGCTCTGCCTGACCCCTTCCTTCCTTCTTCACTTTCAGCTCTTTTCATCAGAAGGGCTTTCTAATCTTCTCAGCTCCCGCATGGTCTTGAACCTCGTCTCGGGCTACACATCTGGTGGTGGGGTGGTATGGCCTAAATGCACTTCCTACCTCCATTTTCATGGGGTAGGCTCTTAACCCGAGCAGCACCTGGCAGAATCGGATCACCCAGGGCAATCCAAGAGGTTGTCCTGGTCAGATCATCTGCGAAGGACTGCATTAGCTGTGGCAAAACAAAAGCTTTGGCAAATTCCRTTTGCACTGGCGAGGAAACACAATCCCTCACAGTCTTCTCAAGTTTAGACTGTTCAGTAGAAGTGCATTAYTTTTAAGTACTGCGCTTATTCAAGTATAAGGTCCAGGCTGCAACAGCTTGGCCCCGGCAGCACCTGATGCATTGTAGTTTAATGTAACTTTACCTTTCCAGTGCTTCCAGTTCACAGTCTTGGCTGGTTAGCAAGCCTAAACGACTTCTTTATTGCTTATCCAGGCCAACCAGGGAACTTTCCTGAAACGTCTCCAGTTTTGCTGGACTTGTAGTTTGGCTCCAAGTTCGTATTGACCTGTGGCTATAGCAACGAGTKTGAAGCCAGATCTTTGATCTACCAGAAAGCCAGGCAGACCCCTACGCGTACATTCTGTACATGGTTTTATGCAGCAGCTACTTCATCTAGGGTCAGCTCTAATTTACACTCAGAAAGTTGCCTCCAGACCCACGTTTTGCAGCTTCTAGCATATAAATAACTTGACATGGGACATAAACACCTGCTTTTGCGATCTGTGGTCAGAAAAGCTCAGGAGATAYCCATCTGGCACTATACGTTTTTGGCATGACTGCAGAAAACTGGTGGTTCGTCAGTTCAGTTTTTTTGACTCTTCAAAGGGAACAGTTAGCACAGCTCTTAAAATTGTACATGTATAGATGGGAGGGAATGGAATTTCTCCCTACAGCCTTTAGCAAAAACCAGATCTAACTCATACCATATGAAAGTTGCTGCTCTTACAAAATAAAGTTGGTGCCAAGTCACTGAGAAATGGTGATGGGAGATGCACTCCGAGCACCGCTATGAAGATGTTTTSAACTGGAAACCAACAGTACTTCTAGAAAGGGAACTCTATCAATACAACAGAAGGTAGGCGTGGTTCTTGGCCTTCCAGAACACCTGATTCCACAGCAGTCATTGCAGAAAAACACATCACCCCACTGGTGCCCTCCTGGCTGCGTTCATAGCGTTCAGCTCACCTTACTTTTAGTGACGCGCAAAACACCTTCTCCCTAAACTGTTGACGTGACAGGGGCTGCCCTATGGCTGTTCCTTTCAACTGTTACAGCTCATCTTCCATCCAGTCCTGGGCCATCTTGCATCGGTGACTTGATGCAGGCATGGTCTCCCCTCTCTGCTGCTCAGATTCCCTGTAGCCACGCCGTCGGAGGGCAGTATTTTGCTGCCTGTATCGCCTACAAAGCGCAGAGGCTTTGTRTAAGAATTGAGGCTTGTTCTGCATGCCTCGCAGGCCAGAGCTCATGCGAGTCAGCAGGCTGCGAGCTGGAGACGTTTCTCTCCTCCCAGCTTGCAAAACCAAACAAAGCAACCCCTCCTCAAGAGGCAACAACGGCAGCAGAAAATGGGAAACAAGAACTTCTTGCTGCATCTGCTGTTCAGTGTTGAGTGACGATATGGAAGTGGTGCAACATAGCTGGCCACACCTAAAAAGCTTCTATCTTAAGTGCACAGGCAGGTCTCCTGGGGAAGGGGTTCATGCCCTGTTACTCCCCAAATCCCATCTCCTCCTGTTCCAGAGAACACTCTCCCCTCCGCCCCCCTGCAGTCTAAGTGGGATGGATGTGACACGTGCTGGGAGAGGAGACCGTTACACACGTCTGACTTTGGCAGCTGGCTCTGTATTTTTCTTTGGCCCTGACAACACCCTGATGTTTAGGCTCTCTCGTTTCCAAGAGTTTGTGTAATGAGAGCTGCCCTTTGAAAACCAACAGCGTGATTACAAATTGAAGGAGAGCACTGAACTCAAACCTGAGCTCTAGCTCAACAAGAAAAAAAAAAAGAAAAAACAAACAGATAAAACCTAAGAGGTCACATTTTAGTGCCCATTGGGCAAACCAATATCCTGAGGGCTTCCCGTATGGGCTCAGCAAAGTCACCGAGTCACGCTACGCCAGTCAGAGAAACAGAAGTAGCAACGGCAGTGCCTCACCCRTGGGTTAAAAGCTGTTCTAGTTTGTGGTACTCACCAACTTAYAATAAAGCCCTGCCTTGACTGACAAAATAGTTCAAGATGCACTCAGAACAAAGAACAGGTGAAAATAATGCTGCCTACGATCCCGGAGTCAGAGAGCTCCTGGCTGGGATGCTGTGTTACACACGCATCTTGCTTTGAAGAGTGTTCGGTAACTCAGGGATAGGGTGCTTGTGGGTGAGTCCCACACGCTAGCAGCTATGGCCCTGCTCCTCCCCGGCAGCACTTCAAAAACCCAGGAGGCCACAGCTCCCGCTCGCCTGGGGCTGTCTGCCCGTTGGGAGCACTCACCGCTGGGCTGTGGCAGGGGACTGCCGCCTCCGGCTCCTGCGCATCAGCCAGCCCGACTCCCACCGATCTGGGGCACCAGCAGCATCACCCCTGCTGCTGGTGCTAAGCCTGAGACACCAGAAAGGGCACCGCTGCCACGTGCTCCAGTTCTATCAGTAAAGCTAAGACAGCTGTAGAGGATAGAGACACCTCCTGCTATTAAGTACAGGCCGTGGTACACGTACTTAACATCAGCCGATACTTATGCTAGACAACCTGATCGCTTTTCATTGGGAGTCCCCACGTTGCCAAGTACTGTACAGTGGTCCTCTCTATTTCTCCAAAGGSAGTGGTGGCATTTCTATTTTGCCGCCCTGCTGACGCGCACAAAGAAGAAATCTTTTCTGCACAGAGCAGGAACGAGTAAAACATTAAATACTACGGGAACTCTAGTTACATCCAATGCTGTATCTTTCAGGTGGGGAACTTGCAAGTCTTTTCTCCAGCTTCCCTTTTATAAAGATTTTATCTAACCAATTTCTTTCCCTAAGTAGATTTGGATATCAAAATAAATAAAATAAACGCAGCTCTGCTGTAGGCTTTGAAAGAGTCCCTGATAACTGTCGCAACTGATGTAGAGTTGGTATTCCTCTTAAAAACAAACAAACAAAAAAMCAAACCCAAAACATTTTTAATTCCTGCTTACATGATTAGGTCCTGAAGCATAGGTACATTCAATCACCATCTTGGAGTACATCGTAAATCTCTGCTCAGTATCAGAGTAATAACAACAGAAAAGAACCTAAAAGGCTTTAGGCGGAATATTCCCATTTGCTGTGCTTTGAGTAAGGTTTGTCTTCCTACAGAGAGCGTGTTGGTTTACCTGAGGGTGCAGAAACAGCAGAACTGGGCCGTGACTTAGTACCTGTCAGCTATGTTGGATTGGGTGCCCAGGTACCCTGCAACATCCCCCTTCACGGGCTGTCACCTCTGGGCTCCTCAGGCAGCACGGGTCTCTCCTCTTCCCCAACTCCCCCAGCTTTGTTTGAGATCCCATGCCCTAAAATCACTTTCAAAATTGAGCTAGTTAAATTGCTGGACATTTCTGTGTGGGTGAACGGAAATCAATTTCACTCCAGTTTATGTCAAATATAGCTTAAATCACCAAGAGATCAGATTAAGTTACATCAGTACAAGACAGGTTTAAAATAAGTGTCCACAAGAGTTTCTCTACCAGTGCAGTAGAATAGATTAAAACAAGTTTACACCAGCACTACTTTGTCTGAATCACACATTTCTGCCCCTGATACTCATACTCCTGCAAGCTTATGACCGAGAACAAGAACTGGGGGGGATGCTCAGGATTTGGCTCCGTTAACTGCACAGAGAGATAACGGTGCCAGGAGCGCTGCCCCTGTACCAGAGATCTGTGTCGCACGGTTCTCCTTCCTCAACTCCTTAATCCCAGTTGCAAGTTTACGGCACAATTCCCACTAGAGCTACTACTCTCCCCCCCTGCCCCACACAGCCTGTGTTTCTAGATCTGTGCAGACAACAGCTTGAAAAGGTGGCCCAAGCCCTAAACACAACTCGTGTCTGGATTGAAACGCTGACCTCTTGGTCTTTATGGCTCCAGGTTCTTTATTACAGGACACAAAACTTCCTTCTCTGGGGCTGGGAAGCTCAAAATTTATTCGCAATAGAAAATGGCTAAGCAAATACAACCGACGCTTAGGTGAAGCGCTGCAGGCTTACCGCACGCGAAGGACAACATTTATGCGCCATGTGCTCAGCTCTTAGACAAAGAAGCCAAATGCAGCCGGTGGCTGCATAAGTCCATCTTTTAAAATTGAATTATGATCATAGCAGGGCCCGTTGCGACAGGACAAGGAGTAATGGTTTTACATTATAAGAGGGTAGATTTCGATTGGACATAAGGAAGAAGTTTTTTACACTGAGGGTGGTGAAACCCTGGCACAGGTTGCCCAGAGAGGTGGTGGATGCCCCGTCCCTGGGAACACTCAAGGTCAGGTCGCACGGGGCTCTGAGCAACCCGATCTAGTTGAGATGTCCCTGCCCGCGGCAGGGGGGTTGGACTAGATGAGCTTTAGAGGCCCCTTCCAACCCAAACTATTCCATGATTCTATGATCACCTGGTGAAAGTACTAATTCAAATTATATATAGCATTATATTGCACTGAGTAAATAATACAGTGACTACTCCTTAAGCTCAGCTTAATGCTGCGGTCAGGCAAAGCAATTACACAGCTCTGAAACTGCTCTACAAGCGTAAATGCCAACTACTGCTTACGTGGGCCAATGCTGTACAAAAAGGAGCTACATGCAATAGCTTACTCCAACCAGAAACTACGAGGCAAACTTACCAATGCGAGTGAAAGAAGAAAAGCCTTTAAAGAGAAGGACTGAAGTCTAAAATCCTCCTATGTTGAGAAGAGCACAGGGCATTCATCTGACAGTTTTGCAGGTAACGAAAAGGTTAAGTGGTTTGGAGGGGCTCTGGGGACCGCAGCACTTGGATGGTGGTTTTGACTAGAAGCTGTCGGGTACGGATGCCTGGTGGCCCATGAAAAATTGTCTGATTTGACAGAGGGCCTCTCCTGAAATGCTTGGGAGGTGTTACGTGAAGCAGAAGAAACACGTGGGCAAAAATACACTGCATATTGGTTTGACTCTGAATGTAATTTGCAGTTTGGCCATATTAAAAGATCTTGCATGTTTGCTCATTGTGAAAATGTAGATGTGCAGAACTTGCTTAGAGAAAATACTGAACGCTAGCCTTAAATATTCACCAAAATCAAACTTCCAAATGGTAAATGAACATTTAACACTCATAAATTACGTCAGCATTGGAACCAAGGGATTCATTAAGAACAACAGAAACACAAACCTTGCCTCAAATAATTACCAACCTAACCACAACTATTTAAAAACTTCTTTATATGATTTGTTGCGTTATGATGAAGCACTATGCTGGAAGCAGCCTTTACTAAGTAGAGCCCATTATCCTCTCTTCTCGTCCACACACCGTGTTTCTTCCACCACATCTGCCTTGTATGTTTTCCCAACTGAAAATACTCATTTCAAGCAAATTTCGTAACACCGCTGCACACTGTGTTCTCACATGATACAGAGAGCAGTGAGGTGTAGCTTTTATGAGGGCAATATAGGACCGGATGCGTTCCTGGCTGGTTGGTTTTTAAGTTCATTTCCTTTTCTTTCAGGCGACAAGAAGGTGTTTGGAATGGTGCGAACAAAATGTTTTTTCTCCAAATAAACACTYACCTGTTCCCAGCCTCATTTTTATTCCTATGCATGTGTTACCAAGAAAATACATATTTAAAATGTTGTTATAGCAGAGTTCACCAGGGGATGGCATTACCCCAATGCTAAAAATACTTTTTCCTTAGGTCACGACCAAGCTTTTTACCGTTGCAAGATGAACTTTGACTCTGCGTTTTCTAACACAGTGCCTTTGGGGGAGCTGTGGCGGCAGCAGCAAGTCCCATTTCTGCTCCGCCGTTCTACCTAGACCTCGTTTTTGAAACTGCGCTGCTCACGGAGAAGCAGGCCTCAATGTCTGAGAACAAGAGCAGCACCAACTGTGAACAGCTCTGACGCCAGGCTAGCTTGCCAAGCGTAAATGGCACACGAGTGCACTAAGAAAATACCCACGATCCCAGAAAGAAGCTGATCCCACCGAGCTTAGCATCTTTTCACACCACGCTCCGCACCGCTGATTTTCTCTCGCGTTTTGATGCAGGCGCAACCGTGCCTCTTGACAACTCAGGCTCAGCAGACACCGAGACACACGGGGACCCTGTGACTGACGGTGGGTGAACATGGATGCGGTACGTCACTTTGGTGTGGTGAGAAGCTGAGCCAAAGCCCACTAAGGGAAACAAGATGTCACTGGAGCTTGTGCGAGGCCTCTGCGTGGATGAAGTGAGGAAAGCAGTAGCACAGTAATGTGAAGCTAATGAAAACCAAAGAACTGGGGAAAGCGGTCACCTATACAATGTCCAGCGCCGAATGACTCTTCAGCACAGATGACTGCCTGGAAAACACAACTCCACGAGGCTATGTGATGCTATAAGCAGGCATATCTGCAAGAGAAGGGCCTAACCCCCTGCCAAAATTCCTTTCACGAACCCAAACTGGTTTCCAGTTTCACACTGCAGCTTTAGCTATGTTTTTATAATAAGGTATCTCATCATTACGTTTCTCTCCGACCTATTGTTGACCAGGCAACTCAGTTTCACACACTAGTTGCTCTACAATCATTTAACGACGACACGCTCCCCCTCAAAGACAAGAGTAGAAACACTCTACAAAAAGCTCTGCTGCACGRGAGAGGGCCGTCGGGGAAGCAGTGAGGGAAGCTCCTCTTTTGTTCTCTTGGGAGATTCGCTAAGATAAGCTGCCGCAGAGATTTTATTTTTCACTATTAATTGGACACTGAAGTGGAACACTGCATTTTCAAGCTTGCTTTTACACTACGCTACTAACAAGCTCACACATATTACAAGATGTGCGTAACAGTACAAAGAAGGTAGGCTAAAGGTGGGGGAAGAAGATGATAAATAGAGTTACCTAAATATTTGATTCTTCTCTGCTTTAACTTCAGGAATAGTCGCAGACGCACAACCAGATGAAAAAACACCACAAAACCTCCAGCCAGAAAGTCAATGCTGACCTCTTCCCTATCGTACTCCCAGATCACAGCGCTTAGCCTCCTGCAAAACCCAGTTTTGTGCCCATGAAGTATGATGCTCGTTTACTTGCAGTTACTGGTAACGTGAGAATGAAGGAATATGCGAAAGAGGAAGGGACTGGACAATAAAAATTGTGCCCTGTGCTTTGAAGCTAGTAAGACCTGAGTTTAAACTGACCCCCTATAGCAGAGAATTGAGTGGCTGAGAGCTTTCTCGTTGAGCAGTCCTGCCCCATTCGGGTTGCTGCTCAACAAGAGGGCTAAGCTTTATCCTTTCAAGACAAGAAGCAGCATTTCCTAAGGTAGCCAAGCCTGACCACCACTTTTCTGAGATGTCTTCAGCCTTGCGCCTAACCCCCAAAATCAGCATGTGCTTAAAATTAGGTACCTGCCTTTGCTGAACTTGCCCAGAAAGCAGGGGGAACTGGCTTCATTAGGACTGCAGTCTCAGGTGACGAGCAACGGGGCTAGAGCAGCGTCTGCGACGAGGCTATTTAAGCCACACCACGCTGATCTGGCTCCCTCTGTGCGACAGCTGAGCTCTGCTGGCCCCCGCATATCACCAATGTATCCACAGAAGCACAAGCACCCCTCACAGCGCCGTCAGTCGTGTCCGAGGTGTGATGAGCAGAAGCGAGAGTCCTGCAGAGAATCACAGGTTTTTCAAGCGGTACTTCACACCCCAACGCATGCAAATGCTCGCAGCTTTGGGGCTCAGGAGGCGTACATGTAGGAGACCGAGTCAGGACACCGCGACCACTACATTCATACTTGCTCCTTATGACTGCTGGAGAGCACGCCGAAGCAGACTGGTCCCCTTGTATCACCAACTGTCCTGTTACCACCCCTGAATGATAAATCTATCAGGACTGTGACATTGACGGCTCTCCTTTGGCTGCAAGTCCCCTTCAAGGACGAAGCCGAGCGAAACGGCGGGAGACGCTGACAGCATGATGTTTGAGCCAGCCAAGACGCCTGGGCTGCGGGAGATGGAGCTGGAAGGAGGGCAGACGAAGGCCCAGGCGCCGCACACGCATGAGCGGTGATCTGTGGGGTTCAGGCTGTCAGTTCCTGAAGGTCCACGGACTTGGCAGGCACCGCTCCCTGCCCCTTCTGTGCAGACAGAAAGGTAGGTGCCAAAAATGCTCCCCATCCTGGATGCATTTCAGATGGTGAGGGGAAGGTAAGGAACTGGACTGCACCACAGCTTGTGAGCCACCGTGATTTTCTTCCGAGAATTCAGGCTGGTATCAGCTTACCCTATACGAAGGAACTCGCTTATTAAAGCAGCGTCAAGTTTATAACCTCTTGTCAGCCATTTGACGCTGATTTTTTCAACTAGGAGTTGGTAGCAGCGTAAAATGAGGGGTTTCTTTAGTGCCCTCCTCTTCACTCATTCTCCGGGCAATTCTGAGCTTACGCAAAATCTGTCTTTTGCTGTGTGTGCCGTGGGAAGGCGACCACGGCACAGCGTGTGTGGATACTGCAGAAGCAGCAGCATTACATTAGGCTAGTCATAGTTACAGACTGGTTTTTTTTCTTCTTTTAAACTTTTCAAATTTTGAATGTAAAAAAAAAACCCAAAGAAAGCTCCAAGTACCTTAACCAAAACCTGTATTTTCCTGCAACTCAATGTTTTAGTGATGAGAGGGGTAGCTGAGCTTTTCTCCCCCCAAAGACTGCAATTTCCAATTTAGATGTGATGATGCTTACAGTCTTTTAATGGTTTTCCTTCAGTGGGACAGCTCTGAAACAAAAAATATCAACAAGCTAGGCTTTCATTTATAAATATTATTTCAAGACACTTTGGCTTTGGTAGTCAGAGAAGTCATTTGAAGGTCATCTATAATTCCTAAATAAATATAAACAAAAAAAAATTACACCTAATTCCACTTTTTAATGTGGAGTTCAAAAGATAAGTATCATCTGTGTAATGATGAAGTACACATCCATCCATTAATTACATATCATCCATCTCATAACCTTTGGGGTACTGTGGCTGTTCACAGGCTCACAAGTTTGCATCTTTGGCATTTTTTCACTCACCTCATTTGGTCTAATAAAAGGTTTTATCTCTACCTACAGCTTCACATGGATCGCATTTGGCTCTACCCTAACAGTAGGATACATTTTCATATTTTTGACATACCTCTCATAAAAACTATTCTATGTATTTTCTGAAGGTGGCGAAACCATTACCTATGTCTGACAAAAAAAAAGCCGCAGGGTTCCTCAGCGAATAAATCTAGAGTCCAACAGCGTTACCTAGAAGGTACCTCACTGCACGTCATACCACCTTCCCCTGCCTCTGACCCGGGAAAGGAAAGAAGCCCTGGGGGCGCACAACCAACCCGCACGCTGGTACCCTCCCTGCTTGCGAGGATGTGCCAGCGCTCGGGGGACAGGACCAGAAACGGCTGGTATSGGGCCAGTACGATCCACTGTGCACGTCTGTCGCCCACAGGACTACACGGTTTCAATTTTTAATATCCGCAACTATTTCAACACAGAATGAAAGCCAGCAGTTTCCGTGAAGCTGAAACCTCTGTCCGCTGCTAGGCAATTCCTTTGTATTTGGTAGAGAAAAAATGCAAAGTTCAGCTACTAACTAAAAATCTCACGAAGAGAAACAACTCAACCTCTATTAGACCGGTCCCATACGCTGGACAGAAGCTAGCAGTGAAGAACCAGAGAGGTTTTAGCGGTCTCCTGACTGCCTGAGAGAGACCTAGAGGAAAGGGCAAGAAGGGAGATACCCAGAATTGCACCCTGTAATAAAGTCAAAAAGTAAATAACAAAGAGCTATGCAGTCAGACACAGACAGACTTACATCATTGAGGTATGTAGGCTAAAAGATGGCAAACGCTAGAAATCAAGACAGATAAATGGAGAATGCTGAATCTTGAGCCAAGAACAAGAAGAATTAATATCTGCTAGAGTGAATAAAGGCAGCAAGACATCGACAAGGAAGGGGTTTGGGAAGCATGGAGAAAATTTCCCCAAGCACGACACAAAAAGCATCTCTGCAGCGGTGTAAACAAACAAGCAAAGTGCTATTACGAGCTGTTAGTCCAAACCAAAAGACAAGGGGAGTTCCAGTCACGTACAGCACGACTCCCTTACTGCCCTTCAGCAATATTAACCATACTATCAGGCACTGGCTAACAGACTTATCCGAGAACAGGAAGGCAGCGGAACTATTACAAGTGCAATTTATTAAAACTACAGGGCACCTCCGTCAAATAAGCACAACCGTCTTCCTCATCACCCAAAAGCACAGGCATTTACTTTCTGTACCGTACAGTGTCTTTCACTTTTAATTGTATTTTCTCTTGGCTTTGGCATCACCAACTGCTACTCCATTTGACAGCTTTGCCTAACAATAGGCTGTACACGAATGTGCTAATTTCACAGGGTTTGGGGGGCGGGGGCGCAAATCCACACTTACCGTAACGTGGTTCTCAGCTGAAACGGACCTGAATCTAGCATCCTTTCCCCCACRGCCATCGCAAAAACACTTTTACATTACGGCAGTAACCAACCAGTCATATATTTCAGCCATCCTCCTCTCGGAAATTGCAGGAGACACATTGTTCTCTGGAGGGGAATGTAAGGCTCTTAAAGATCCTATATCCTAATTAAGTGGATTGCTAGTATAACGCCCGAGAGGGGACAAGGCACTCTTGTTGCTTGTTGCCAGTTTAAGCAACACGCTTCATGACAAAGAACATTTTTCATTGCAAACGTCAAGATCGGGGAAGCTGTCGCCATCATTAGAAACTCCACTTTAAACCCCATCGCATGCAGGATGAGGGCCGCTGGCACCGGCAAGCAAGCTGGGCTCCTTAAAACAACATGGATCGCTCAGTGAACGTTATTGCCAACGTTATTGCCATCCAGATATAAATATGTACATGGACTATCATTTTCTTGTAACAAATGGTAAAAGCTATCCTGGTGACAGTGAGGCAGTGATGGAGAAAGGATGACTTTATCACCTACCTATGGCTATGTTTCCCAAGCAACCTTCTCACCAATCCGGAGCCCTGTGTGATCATTAGTTCCTGCACATGGCAGCAATGAAATTGTCCCTTAAAGTAAATCATTCAAGGATTTTTATAATCTGAAATAAAATTTTCTAATATTTTTTTCCTAAGTTTTCCAGGTTTAAGGTTTTAATCTTTTATTATTTATTGTACGGCAGTTGTGAAGGGCATGATGAGAAGCCCTGCGTAAATAGTTGTCGTTGCAGGATCGGTGCGTGACAATGCTGCATTTAAGAAATTAATGATTTCTTTTCTTTTTCTTATTACTGCCATGTTCTGTCTGAGGGTGTTCAAACACAACAAAAAAAAAGTAAGAGTAAAACAAAACAAACTAAAAGCTGCACTGTGGCTTCTGTGTGTTTTCCTACCTTGTGGCTGAAGTTGCTGATAAATATTCTTTAGAAATGGTACCGGAGGAGGAGAACGGCGTATATATTTTCTTTTCTTCCTTCACACTCAGAGCATCAAATTCAAAAGACGACAATTTGCTACTGTTTGAGATGCAGAGTATTCCTCTGGTTTTGTACTCTCTAGGATTTATCGCTCTTTTGAACTACTACAAACACAATTTAACCTTTGCGATCTTTACCTCTGGTAATTCTTTTTATTCCACCAGAGCCTGAACTACATGCTAATCATAGCAAAAGACTGGACATTCTCTTCACTGTGGGCGTAGAAATAATCCTCTTTCAATAGAAAAAGACATAAAATATATCATTAGACCAATAGCACTACCAGGCACAATCCATCCTAGAGTATAAAAAAATTTATGCTACGCATCATTTCTTTCTACCTAGATTCTCTGACACCTGGAACTCAGAGATGGAATATTTTCATGCGAGTCCATTGCTGAATTGACGGTCATAGAGCTCCAGTGCTTACTTTCAGGGCTTCATCCTGCTCAAATCAACAACAGGGCTTGGGTAGGAGTAAGGTCAAAGCTGCATACGAGGTCTTCTCCAAAGCTACTGAAGCACCTGACTGTTGTATTAAGAGTATGATGAGATGATGTCAGATCAGGCCCTTTATTTCTGTGGATCACATTTTATTCTTCATGTACCCCTACTTGTCCAATGTTTCATATGAGACGTGTAAAATCAGGTACGTGTCCGGGACGGATTTCAGCAGAGCCCCCGCAAACCTTTCCTCCACGTGCGGGACCAGCATCTATCCAGGCAGCCAAAGAGCAGAATCCACCTGGGCGAGCACAGCGCTCTGGGACCGCGCACCACAAGCAGCACCGCATCGCCCAGGGGTCACCAGGCACTGCCCTTTTTCTGACCGCAAACTCATTTCTAGTATTACACAGCCATCGCTTACGGTCGGTATGATGAGAAATGCTGGTACGGAAATAGAGCGGGAGCAGACCGTCTGCCTTCTGCGAAGAAAACTTAAGGAAGGGAAGCCATAGAAACTACACAGTCATTGACAGGGTAAGCGCTGAGAGATACGGAAGATTGCGGAGAATAAATCGCAGCCCCACAGATGTTGCTTACTCACTCAACACCGTAGAGGACAGAGGCTCTCCTTTATTAGGTCTGTCACTCAACACCATATAGGACGGAGGCTCTCCTTACTAGACCTACTTGTACTTGACTTTAAAAAGCAACTGTAATACATTTGGGGATCAATCACGTAAAAAAAAATTACAAGAGTAACCTGCTTCTTAGGAGCAGCTCACACGACTAAGTACTTGCAGGATCCAGTCCACAGTGGCTTTTAAATCCTTCCGAGCAAACCCCCGTCCTCAAACGAAGGCAGCTGAGGCTCCTCGCGCTTCACTGTTCTACGTCCTTCACATCTTTTTTATCTGCTTGACTGTATGTCCTACATTAGGACCAAATCCATACAGTAGTACGGACATATAATTCATCCCAAATGATCAAGGATAATTATATGCCTAAAGAGCAATATGCAGAGGTTCTCCTACAGATAATTAAGGAGAAAACTCACAGTTCACCCATGTGGGAAGTTAGCCAGGAAGTGCAGACATACTTTGGGAATTCATCCATTATTTATAATCTGCAGTGTCTTGTCAAAAACCCTAAATGAAAAGTTAAAGCTTTAACACATTCTCTAGCATACTGCTGGGCCATCACCTCCCATTAGTTTTTAAGTAACATTCCCATTGGGCCAGATTCATCAGAAGGTTTCCTGGCACCTGCTTAAACTTGCTGGACCTCAGTGCAAAGTCGGCTCAAGGAAGCTCAGAATCGGCCACCGTCACTGCCCCCACCCTGGGATTCTGCCAGATGTGTGCGAACGCAGCTTCGCATCCCGGTGCGAGCCAGGGGGTCAGCCCCGAACCGGCACACCTCTGACGTCCCAGCGGGGCTTTCCCCACCGGCTACCAGGGCGGGCTTATACTAGCGCTCCAGGTCTCACCCTTGCAGTAAGTTTACCACTGCTGTGCGTGGACGATGTCCAATGTGGGAGCAGTCGATGGCAAGACGGGTGCTTATGGGCCAGAAGTAACTCCCGGTCTCACGCACCCGTCTCAGTCGGGGACTCTCCAACCCATATACTACCGGTGACAAAATAATGCCGTGTATTGTTGGTACTGTAACGCTACCATTTGCTTCCTCTTGGAAGCAACCTCCCATTCGATTTTCCCTTTGCATTAAGAACATAAAATAACACCAGGGGACCATTTCCACTGTAGAAGGATCCTACGGTATTTCAATTAAAGTAGCTCATCTTTAGACCCATTTTTTTTTTTCCTGGACACCCCTACACTTCCATCCACAGCTGAGGCACAAAACCCAATTAGTTATTAATTGAGGCACGTTAAAATTCATTAACTCTGCTTGTGAAGCTTAAGCTATAATTAACTGTCTTCCCAGGCTTTTGTTCTTTAATCTCCAGGTAGAAGGTCCCATTGTTAATACGAAAGATAACGCGTAATCCTACCATCTCTCTTGTGGGTAGATAGCTTAGTTCTGGTGGTGGCAATGTGACATTAACCCCAGCGGGGACTTCACACGTTAATGCTGTCCTGTCAGCTATTGACTATCCTGTGCCATGTGTGAATTGGAGCATATTTTGAAAGAATGGGAGCATAAAAAAACCTGATGAAAATGTTTTGAAAAAGGTCATTTTCAACAAGCTCAATGTCCTGCTACAGGACACGTATAGCAGTCTCATTACTACACGCAGATCTTGCCTTCCAGCTTCGCCTCTGCAAGAATTTTCATTTTAAAGAGCTACTAAAAAAGCAGCTCAAGGCAAATTCTTGTTTCACATATGGAACAGCATGAAGCCAACCTTTATTTTAAAGCAAAACGAACGCAGAAATCAACTTGCATGTCAAGTTCCAAGGCTTAACATGGCAGCGCTCGCTCTGGCATTTACATACATTTCTGCTACATCTCCGCTTACTATATGGATGCCCAGGCTTGCGAAGAAAGCAGCTGCCATCTAACCTACATAAAAACTGGCTCTTCCCAAATGGAGCTGCTTTTGGGGTAGAATTTCAAGAACAGTTCAGTGGAAGCCACTTGCCGCTTCTAGCGTGCACCGCCTTTGGCAGAACGGAAATATTTTGGCTTTAAACCTGGGGATGGTGGATTCTGTATCAATAAGCAACATCACTAAGAGAAGAACATGAGGAAACGGGGGAACCGAAAAGGAAAAGGGGATGTCTTGTGCTCGACGTTTTGTCGAGGCGCTGACCTGTGAGTCATGGTATTGAGGTGCTATGACTAAGTGAATAATAAAGTAAAGGCAAAGGGGAAAGCAGGAGAGAGAGAAAACAAGCTGCTTTTTGGGGCGGGTATTGGTTCCAAGCTCAGCCACCACTCATTTATTCCAGGCACTCTTCTTGCAGTAGTAACCGAGATGCTCTGTGCGTCGGAAAGACTGTTCACACCAGGCGTGACAAGCAGGTAGAGACAGCGCCTGTGCTCAGGGAGAGGTGGGAGGCTCTGCCTTGGGTTTCGGGCCTGTAGCGTTTCTCCAAATTTGGGAGGGCAGCTGTAAATCTATCTTCTAAATGTTACAAGCTGCAGTTCAGAAAGTCCATGAGTTGCTCGGCATCAGCGCACTCCCCTCCCCACAACGTCTGCGGTACCTGGTGTGGCGAACCGGGGTGGGGGAAAAGGTGGCAGCAAGGCTGCCCTGAATTTAAAGAGCGCCGCACTCCTGTCCCAAGTGCCGCCTGCTCCAGAGCCCCACGGCTTCCCTGGGGCGAGGAAGGGGGCAGCCTTAAGGTCCCCGCCCTTCCTCGGAGACTCGTGCTGCCCAGTGACGCCGACGGCTGGTTTGCCTCACCGCAAAGAGAGGTTCCCGTGGAGCCAGGGACGGCCAGGGGACGGGGCAGGTCAGAACAGGAGGCGAGGGAGCCAGGACTCTGTTTCCACTCCTTCCCCCGCCCCCCCTCATTTCTGCAATGTGCCAGCCTACACATTGGAGCTGGCACAGAGGGAAGGCGGTCGGTGCCAGAAAACAAGTCTGGTGCAGATTATTTCCCTGCTGGAGCAATGAGGAAGCCATAGAGACTCTGGGAGTCGCAATATGGTTGCTAACCCCATTCCTGCTGCAACACGATCGCGCACTGCTGCTTACGGGGGCTGGACTGTCTGCAGGCCCTCATCCAGCCCACGGCGCCGAGAGCGGCAAGAGCCACACCGCTGCAGAGATACAACCGATTTTCTCAGGCTCTAGCGAAGCTTTCAGGGTGGTGTGGATACCTGTATGAGCTGCACGAGCTCATCCAGTGGCAAGTGCGTTCCAGGTACCGATCTGGAGACGTCTGGGGGAAGAACCATCTTCTGCTTCCGCGGCCAGAAGTAGCAGCAGCGAAGGAAAACGAAACTGGAAATCAGAGAACAGTCAATTTTTGCAGCACCCTGAGCGTGCGCTGTGATTTGCCACGCTATTCCGCTTCACAGAACACGTGGACACTTAGTGTGAATCCACGCAGATGTGCCTTTAAACAGGTGATCTGCACCTCTGTCTCGAAAGGGCATCAACCACTGCAAATCTGCATTTGAGGTCTTGCATCTGTACGTACGTTAGTTCACGGAGCCAGCTCCGTCAGACATACGGGCTTATCCGTACGCTTCTCCCTTCCCTTCTCTCTGCAGGGCTGACTAGTCTGTGGATCCATGGGAGGACGTTTTGCCCACCGGTTGTCTCCAGCGGGCAAAAGCTCAAGCAACAGCCTCGGAGCCCGTGGAAGCGCTGTCTGAAAGCACCGTTTGGGCCGAGACTTATCTGTCAGGCAGGCAGAGCCAGCGTGGTGGCTGCTTACTCATTGTGCCAACTGACTTAGCAGCAGCACCGATGAATTCATTTCTCTGTGTTGAGGAGACAGGGAAGCAAACAGGGCTTTTGTGAAAGCCCAGAAAAAAAATTGCAGTGACCTTGCACAATTTTTCACATGCCTCCGTATCAATCACACACGTCCTGTCCTCCTAAGCTGGAAAAGTAGCTCTAATACTAATATTGATGATGCCGTCAAGCCTTCACAATAGGTGCCTGACAGCACCACGTAAGCCAGAGATACAGATAGTTCAGGCAATCAATGGCTTAGAAAAGCCTCATGCGGACACCGCCACTCAGCACAAGCACGGAAGAGACTGCGAAAAGCTTCTTCCTTCCTTTTTCTCATCTTGTAAGGATTAATGCTTAAGGGAGTTACCTCCCTCGCACTCTGCTAGAGAGACGTTCATTTTCACAAGAGGAGACCAAAACAATTAAGCCCTGTTTCTGCCAAGGAGCATCTGGGGTTGAGAATTCGCAGCGCTCTGTTGCGAGAAGCAGCTGAACAGAAAACAGAGGATGGTAACAATCGTATTACACTTCCACCTTCGAGCATGGGAACACTGTGCTGAATTTGCTTGCCATTCCTGGGTTTTCCACGTACGTGTCTGTAAGCTAACAGACCACCTCATCAAGAAGCCTGCCTCTGCTCTAAATCCAGGTGGCTTCATTACTCTATCAAAATATTAATAGCCGTGTTATAAGATCCACATTTGTTTTGCCAAAGGCAATGAATAATGCAAACAGCACCGCCTAAAATCATTATTATTTTATTTAGATCAGAGGCTGAGAGCCACCCTCTGATCCTGTGCCAAAACTGAAAGAAAATGACGTGCATTTAGAGCTGGTGCAAGGTAATGGATACAAAGGCTCTGAGAATGAACTGCTTTAATTTATCAACAAAATACAGAAAGTCAAGAGCAGCACCGCATTCCCCAAACGACACCCGCCAAATACCCCACTTTTAGCTTGCATGTCACCTTTGGAGCCTGTGTACCGCAGAAGCTGAAGAATGCTCGTTTCTAGAAGAAAGAAGTTTTCTGGTTTGCTTCTTTCTGAAAGCAGTGACCCAAAAACTCTATCATTAGTTACAATAATTAAAAGGTGCCGTAAGAGGGAGTCTATGGATGATTGCCACTAAAAGGAACATTCTCATTAATTTATTACAGATTTTTAGCTTGGCTTCATTAGGACATGTCTGTTGAAGGCCATTTAGGACTCTGGGGATATTCCTGTACTTCAGGCTCCCTCAGTGCTGTCGGGAAGAAGGAAGGCAAGAAAGATCTGTTGGCTGGCGTAGTTTTGCCTGCGTAGCCAGGGCAGTTACCATTTTGTCAGCATTCTAGCCAAGAAAAAGCACCCTCTTGAAATCAGGGACCCGACCGATTGCGCAGCCATTCCAGCAAAGTCCTTCTGACATTTCCAG
The DNA here is from genome assembly GCA_035582835.1 of Phoebastria nigripes. Lineage (NCBI taxonomy): Eukaryota > Metazoa > Chordata > Aves > Procellariiformes > Diomedeidae > Phoebastria > Phoebastria nigripes. Next base: position 3,866,464 of record JAYKAV010001223.1, read on the forward strand.
TCTCACAAACACACCAGCGTGGCCCCGAAGAGGAGCAACACATCAGGCTATCTCAATAGCGACCTTCTTTCCATGGCATTTGGGCACCTCACTCCTTTAAACATTTTTGGAGAAACCGGTTTCACTGAATGTTTTTCATAAAAACACCCAAAGTTTGCTCTTAAGCGTAGCGTTTTAACTGGGACACAAAAGACACAGCAGCCCTACAAATAAATGATAACTAATGATGAGCACTTGGGAGAAGTTCCCTTGTTAGACAATACCCATAAAGCAGAGTTAACTAATAATTAACAAACCTAGCAGATACTAAGTATGCAGCCCTCTCTAATGGAGCAGAAGACAGGGAAATATTAACGAAGTACTAACAGCTGGCTTGTTAATACTCTGAGAGCCATTTTCTTACATAAGACACAAATGGGAAGGCAAAATTGTAATTAAAGTCTATTTTAAGATAAACAGAAAGAACCCGTCATGAATCATATCTTTTATTTACATGTATTTTGCAACTGTTGGTCTACCCAATTTCCCTGGTTGCCCCCTGCCCTCGCCCAGGACCGATCCAACAGCACACTGAGACAAGAAACACCCCGGGCACGCTGCTCAGCTCCTGTAATGGTGTTTCAGCAGAAGGGCACATTAAGTTAAGAGGAAAAGGCCCTCAGAACACACCTGGGCACAGGGAAGCTTTTCAACAGATGTGGGCTCTGGACTCACCACGCTAAGCAGGCCAGGTAACACTAGCGTTCCTCCACCATCTTCACAAAGACCATTAGCCGAGACCACCAACCGCTCGATTTTTCACAGCTACGGCGTAGCCGGAGCGCACAGCGGGTGCTTGAGAACGAGAAGCGAGGCGAAGTCCTGCAAAAGCGAGACGCAGACCACCAGCCGAAGGCGTTGTGGGCAACTTCCAGCCTCCTGCAGTCACTGGAGGAATCGGCTTTAGGAAACAACGTCCTAGTACTATCGCGTTAGACAAAATACTTGAATAAAAGCACAGTTTTACACTAAGTTGTTCTTTCTTACTATGAACTTTCAGGAATGCTTGGAGGCGTGTGCCTCAAAGGGAAAAGTCTGTTATTTTCTTTTATTTCACAAAACACATAATCTGTGAATTGCCTCTGCTTTCATTTTTACGAGCAGCAGGCTTTGTTCCTATGTACGCTTTTCTTCTAATTGCAGTCAGAAAGAAAAGGCTCAGGTCTTTCACCAGATACCATCCCGAGTGAGTCATCAGGGTTAAATCCACCATGGATGGTAAAAGCAAATTAATCTAGGCTGATAAAGCGTGAGCCTTTAGTTGCCAGGAATCCGCTAAAGCCCCAATCTGCAGAGATTTATTCCTGCACTTCATTTCAAGAACACAGCCAGCCTGCCTGCCTCCCTCCAACCCAGCACAACTTCACTGCATGCGTGTACATATTTATTTTCTCAACTGAAACGTAAATAAAGAATTTGCTACCTGCTGCTAACACTTAACATGTACCCAAGAAGCTTATACCGTAAGGAACCTTTAATTAAAGTAACATCTGATGCGCGCATTCGTATTTCACCAAAGTAAAACTGAAAGTGCCACCGATCTTTCAAGTGAGTGCGTATCACCAATGTTTTAAAGAGCAAAGTAAACAGAGAGAAGAACCACGATCTAGATTAACCCACGTCTAGAATATTCTGCTTCACCCAGAAACTATTTTTATTGCACGATTCTTTTCGTACCCAAAGATTTTTCCATTATCAAACCCAAAAATGTTGGGTTAGTCAGAAAGGTAGGACAAAACTTGGAGACAGACAGACAATTTCTCCAGCCGTGGTTTAACTGAGCGTCCTGTGCACTCACTAGCAGCCGCACATGGCAAGTCACTGCTACGTTACTGAAGTGTTTACGGCAGTGTGTTCAGATGAGCTAATTTAAAGCTCTGGGGTGCAGTATCTACCTACTTGCAGACCTGATGCTAGCAAATAACACGGAGCCCAGGACATTCGATTTGAAGCACAGGCTAAATATATTTGTGGAAGTAAGCGGGTTCCTGATATTGCTAGTTTCCCCATAGAGCAAAGAAAGAAATACCACATCTCTCCTGAAATGCTTATCTCCCCCTCGCTAAAGAAAAGACTTGAAGCAAGAGAGTAAGTTTCAAGAAGTGCCCTATACACAAACACCGGGATGACAGACATCCTGAGATACTGACATCAGATTCAAGAGCACTCCTGCTCCTTAAGAGAATAAAAGCCCAGTATTTCGGCCCCAGACGAGGGGAGGTGGTCAGTGTCTGTAGGATTCCTCAAGTCATTTGTGTCTGAAAAGGCTAACCCCCTAATTGACGGCACAACAGTTTTTCCTTCCACCACCACCTCTTTGGCATGCCAAACCGCCTTCATGACGCGAGCCCTGCTGCAGGTTGGGTGCTGACAGCGAGGATTTGCCAAGGAGCGAGAAAACCCACCGCAGTCCGGCCCGGCCCGAGACAGCTGCCAGCTGATGGAGGAAGCCGACGCTGCTGGCCCGGGCTTGCAGCAAACAGCGCTGGCAATTGGACACCTGTAGCTCCAGGACCAGGGAAAGAAAGTCATGCTTTATGACTAGGATCTAAAGCAAATTTTATTGGAAGCTTTTATGTTTGTAGGTTTGAGTAGTTTTTATAGAGAGGAGTTCTGAAAACTGCCATAAAATTTTGCCTTGGGGGTTATGATTACATTTGTATCTTTCCCAAACTTATATAAATAAAGACGACAGTTTTTACTGTAGAAGCTTAAAAGGTTAGAGTGGTATTTGGTCTGTGATGAACCTTTTATAGACATGATGTTGTAAGAATTTATTCTTAAATATCCATAAAAAAAATACAACTTTACATTTCTTGATAAAGCAACGGTGATTAGAAAAAGAGCTGTCAAAGGGGTGGCGGCATCGCTAGTGGCTTCCTTCCTGCTAAAATAATGCTTTATTACATTTTTGTTCACTGGAGACTATTAACTAATTTTCATTCTATCAGACAAGAAACATTCTTTCTAAGGACGATGCTTCGTGGTGCCCTAATATTTGATGAGAGATTCTCCTCACACATGATTTTGGTGGTGAGTTGATACAACCCCCCTTGGAGAGGGACTGGTGCCTCATACAATTATACCTTTATAATTATGCTTTTTGCTTTTGTAAAGAGGAAATGAGAAACGATACCTGGTTTTTACGTAGCACATACCAGGCTAAAAACATGGAAGGACTCCATGCCTTTGGCCCCATTACAGTTTTTTGATTCAAGATCCGTTTACCAAAACGCTCTAAACACCGCCGGTGTCCTACCAGCCCACCTCCCGGGCCGCCCTCCAGCCCAGACCGCTCGCTGCTCCGGGGAAGGCCAGCTGAAGCCCCTTCGTTGCCCGACTTCCCATTTCATGCTTGACTATTTCAAACCAGGCTTGCTGCTCAAGAACAGTGTGCCACAAGCTGTGCTTTCTCCAAGACTCTGTTCTCGTCTGTTCCCAGCTCCTGCCTCATTGCTTTCGGAGCACCCACCTCCCAGCAGCAGCAGAGCCAAGGTAGAGGCAGGCACCCTGCTGTGACCGTGCACCGACACCCAGTGCTGCTCCCAGAGCTCCCAGCACGGCAGCCAGAGCTGGAGAGTCAACACCTTCCCAGGCTCTCTGAGAGGGGCAGCGTTTTTGTGCACTGTGCGAAACCTGCACCTCTTGGCTCTTCACCTGCTGGGCAGCTTCTCCTTTAGAGAAAATCCCATTTACAGGCATGGCTCTTGCCTCGTTAGCAGAGGGGCAGCAGCTGAGCCCAGGAACCAGGCTCATGTGGAGCCTATCCCGCCGGTAGCACCCGCCCTGCTTTTCCTTTGGAGAACAAAGATAGAGCGGCATGCTGACAGGCTGCATCTCCTGCTGAGCGTGGCTGCCGGCGTCGCAGCCTGGCCGGCGTGCCCAGGGGACAGGCACGCTCTGCCAACAGCAGCGACTCTCCTGCGCTCTGCACAGCACAGCTCTGAAATCTCAATAACAAGCGTGGCGGTTGCTCGGGTGCACATAGCCCTGGTTTCTTATTGATGCTTTCTCACAGCCTGTCGTCAGGTTGTATGCCTGCCCTATGCCTGCCCTTTGCCCAGCGCTGAGTTGAGTTAAAGTCCTTAGCCGTACAATAACCCTGCGTGACTCAGGGGACCACTTAGTAATTATCACCTCTTGTAACAGCAACAGGTCTTTCCAAAGAGACATTTTAGAAGATTTCGTTTTCTAGACGCTGTACACACACAAAATTTTCAGAAACTGTACCAGTGGATCAGGGTGTGGGCTCCAAGTTTCTCCTGTATCACAAGGATGCTCCGTTCCTCACCGGAGAGGGTAGCCTTTTTAAAAGGGAAGAAGACAGGAGCCGCAGAGCCTGATGCCTCCCTGGTCCCTCTGAAAAGCCACCAGGCTCTGTGCTTCTGCTGGTTCCTGGCGTATGCTTTCCTGCAATCCTCCTCCCTTTCTCTCGTCCCCCTCTCCCCATACATACACGCATGCCTATAACCAATTCCTCCCCAAAGTTGAGCAGCGACAGGAACGCAAAAGCAAATACTCCCAGTTCCAGRAGCACTTTGTACTGGTTAAAATGGGCATCGCCACTGTCTCAGGGAAGCGAGGCAAACTACAGCGGCGGGGCTCTTTATCAGGATTAATACACTTATTTTGCAAAAACGGAACAGATTGTTTTTAAAGTGAACACTTGAACACTGGAAACGAGGACTATTGAACCCGCTCTCTCTTCTCAAGCACAACCACATTAGGATTTTAAATTTCAATAAAAAATGGTGATAATCTTATTTGTTGCAAATAGGATGACTAATGAGCGAGGAAAACTCCCCCAAAGCGTTCCGTGTAAGCAGTTCTCAGCCTGAGCCCAGCGTGTGGCACAGTGGGGCTCCGAGCGCTGCATTAGCACAGGCACACCCTGCTCATCCGAGCACCCTGTGAATGTGTTCCAGAGAAAGCACGCTGATTAAACCCTGCTTAAGGCCTTTATGAAGTTACGTGGTCTTCACCACACATCTGAATGAAGCTTTTTGCCCACAAATATGTTAACAGAAAACAAATTGGACACCTTCATTCAAAAATCATACATATTAAGACAAGTATTCACAATGCACTAGTGATCTGCGTAATTAGCAACAGACACAAAGTAAAATGAAAATTAGAGTATCCAAAAGGAACAAGACATCAAAAGCACATGGTGGGGCAGAAAAAAAGCCACTTTTTTTTTTTTTTTTTTTTTTTTTTTAAATCTCCCTCTCTCTTACCTTAATTTCGTCAGTCGAATGCTGCTCAAAGCAGAATCGCATGCATGTTCCGGCCATCGGAAAAACACAGATTTCACAGAATGCCATTTGGAATCACAATATTTGCATCTGTTTGCAGTTACTTTATTCAGGGTTAATGTGTTTCTTAATAATTAACCTTTCACCTGACACAAAGTTCCCTGGAAAAAAGATCTGAATATCTCTTACCTTACAGTCTTCATCTCCGATTCTGCATCACGACTGTACACCTGGGTGGTCACTTCATGGCTGTGCTGGGTCACTGGAGATACAACTGTACTGCAGCTTCCAACGCAGAGAAGACAGCTGGTCCACGAGGCACTAGAACAGCCCTGCAAAATAAATGTGCAGGGTTGAACCAAGCCACAGTAAAATGCTCAAACGTTTCATGATCAGAAATCTGCCATTCTATGAGAAATGTAACTGTACTTTGACCTTTTGCACTAATTAGAATAATAAATTTTGAGCCATTGTGGGCAGCATGAAAACTCTCTTTTCACAATTCCAGCAGCGTCCCTCCTTTTGCCACCACCTCTCCATCCCTTACGCCATGTTTTCTCAGGACGGAAGCCCTTGAAAAGCGAGCCCATCCACCGCTGTGTATTTGCAGAGTGCCTGCTCTCAGTGGGCCTCCAGGCACTATGCTAATACAACTAATAAATAACAGGACATGTTATGACCGGTGCCTGGCTTGCAAGCAATTAATTAACATTCACATTCTACAAAACACTTCAACAGATGCCCAAGCCCCACTGACACCTAGGTTAAACATTTGCTGAAGCACTTGGTCAAACAGTAAAGATTCCCCGAAAGCTTCAYTTTAGTTGTATCCATAAGCAGGCTTAATAGAGAAAGCTAGTGGACAGGTACCCTTTAAATCCTATCACGCAGCCACCTGGAAAATCAGTTACTTTACAGCAATTAAAAATTAAGAGACTTTGCAATAGCAAATTCATTATTATTTTTTCCCTCGTTCCCTCTGGAGGAACCCAGGTCTTACTAAAGCTGGGACACCCAGTCCATTTTAACCCAACAGTTAAAATGCTGTTGCCTGGGATAAGTAAGAGGCTACAGGCACCCGTTACGGTTTTCTCCTTACAGCTGTTTCTTTCCTCTCCTTCCGATGCCAGGATTTACTTCAAGCAGAACATTCTTCTTGTTTCTAAACCTTACGTTTATCCAATCAGCAAACAGCCACATTAGCATAGGCATTTAGGTTGACAATCACCGCACACATAGCAAGTGATGAAATGCAAATGTTGGCATCTAAAAGCTCATGAGAATTAATATGACTGAAAATTATTTGCATTGAGTATTACCTGGAGAGTTAGAGATACATATTTTTGTTAAGAACCTCATCTGTCTTCAGTATTTCTGGGTGAAGGAAAAAAAGTTTAAATCATCATGTAATTTATTTGTTATGGATCGTCTTCTTACGTCTTGCTACGGTTATTAATACCTAATTGTTTGAATACAAGGCTTAAAAACGTCACTGACAATGACAAAGTTTCATCCCAGGTCAAAATAACATGAAAAAAAACCTTAGTCCTCGTAATTCCAGTTTGTTTTGTGGTGTTGTTTTAAACAAGAGTTGGTTGGTATAACTTCGGTTATAAGAAATCCATTTTTAATGAAGTGTTTGTGGGATCTTCCCGACAAAGGAGGATTTTGTTGGGATTGCTTTTGCAGTCCGCTATTTTCTAACCATCTCCAAGTAGAGGCGGGCATATGGAGCAGACAGGGGGAGAGAGAGCGCAAAACTGAAAACCTCAGCCTCTGGATCTGAAAACACTCCTTTCAAAAGAAAGGATGAAGTGAACATCAGCCACAGAAAACCAGGTGGGAGCGGTTTCGTTTTCCTTCCACAACAAAGCCAAATCAAATCTTGAAAACGGGAAGAAAACACACTTGCTCTCCTCCCATTCAATTCAGGCTATTCCAAGATGGCACCAAACAAGTGTCTCAAACTCATCTGCTGCCGCCCTCAGTTCTCTTGGGCTCTCTGCGGAGCAGAGGCATGGAGGTGCCTGCAGATGAGGCAGTGGAACAACCTATGCCTCATCGTGGAGCGCTTCTGCTCGGGTGCGGCCTCTAACCTGAGCAGCCCCACCGACAAAGCCTTCAGAGACGGAGAAGAAAGAGAATTTGGGCCGTGATCCCCGGGGTTGGAAATTGCCACTTGGAACTGTGGCGTTCCGCCAAGCAGATGTCTGTGGCAGGAGAAGTCACTTCAGCTTGTCCCCACCCGAGGACACCTACTCGGTAGCGCAGTCTTCGCCTGTACGACTGGTGGAAATGCTGCCTTGCCCTTGACACCAAAACTCAAGACTCAAAGCTTTACTCAAGGCTGATAATCAGCTATTCCAATAAACTCCTGTAGGTACCCTAAGCAGCATTTTACGTATATTGACGGGGCTCAAAGGACTGTAGCAGCTAAATAGTGCCCAAGGGTAAACAGAGTTTCAGAGACAGTGGCATATCGCCGGCAGCTGGAGGCTGAAGGCAATATGCACAATCAAAGGAGCTATTGTTACCTTAGGCCATTTTACTGCTGCTGTCTCCAGGGATAGCCGCTGTTTGTTTATCGTCCTTAAAGTGTTCCTCTGGATGCTGAAGACTTTCTGTGCTCAAGGGCTTTGTACATAAACACCACGCATCCGCAAGGAAACTTTTCAACGTGGCAGCCTTTTGACAGGCACAGCGATGGGCTCGAGTTGCTGCCCTGGGATTTGGTACCAGGACTTGAACCCACAGAGGTCCAGACCACATGGCAAGGCTGAATCATCTGGCAGAGACTGAGCCACGCCACCCGACACGCCGCTGAACGAGAACGGATGCAACACGGTATGCAAGGTTTGTATTTGGGGTCCGGCTTAAATCGGTAATAAGAAACACCACCACACAGTAACACGCCTGCGCCTTCACGCCGCTCTTCTGCCCTGGCCAAGGGAAGGGCTCCAGTCCCGTGGCCGGACAGGAGAGGAAGGCAGCTGGCTGGCTCCTCTCGCGAGGGCAGGAGGGAGGGATCCCCGTCAACGCCGGCTGCCGTGCGTCCTGGCCTGCTGCGAACGCGCTCTGGGGCTCCAGCGCCAGCAAGACCTTTCCAAGGACAGGAATACTGCGGCTATTTGGCTTATTTTTAAGCACTTGAGACATCTCCCACCCCCCTATACGTGACTCTTAATGTGCACACCCGTGCCGTTATTTTATTTCATCATTTTTAACTGATCAAATACAGAATTATTCCTTATCACATAGGCCAAAAGTTCTTCTAGGAAGGCTAACCAAATCTTCCCAATTCGATTACATAGGCCACGTACTTCTGGAGCACCAGCCTGTTTCTCTTCCTGCAAATTACCACGCTTAGAGCAGAGGAAGCTATGCAGTCTTAAAAGGGCAAATCTTGATGCTGGCAGGCAAACGTTAGTACTGACAGTGTATCCTCTCAGTTTATTGCACATTTTAATAAAGCCTGACCGCTAAAGCAGTCGGTAACCTTCATAACCCAGCTGTACGTGAAACCCAGCGAGCATTTTCCATTGCGTTGCCTGCAAACACCAAACCTCCATATACGCTCTTAATGGCAGAAAACTGATTCGTGTTTTGTTGCAGATGCATTATAGGCACTGCATCCTCCACCGAGCAAAAGGGCTGTTTTAGTTAACCTTTAGGTTTTCCTCATTAAATTGAGTAGCTGTCACTTTGTCTTTTTTTTTTTTTTTTTTTTTTTTTTTTTTTTTTTTTAATTCCTGCCTTTGAATTGATTGTTTGATGACGAAGAGCTAAAAGCAGATTTACTATGTGGCATAGAAACCACAGTCCAAAAAGAGTCAATTTTTACAGGCGTGCCTTTTTTTTATTAGGTCACTCTTGATTAGCTTTGTCACTTAAAAACATCCAAAATAACCGGGATAATGACACCAAGTCACACTCTGCCTTTATCCCAGAGGTCTTCACAAGCGATGCGCAAGACACAAGCTCACAAAGCTGCCCTGGAAGAGGCTGACCCACCGCACGGGCTCGCAGCTAGCTGGAGCGGCAACTGGGGAGCGACAGCAGCGTGGGAGGGGAGGGACGCGACCTCCACCAACTGAAGGCATGTAGGGGAAGATGAGGCAAGGCAAATGTCATTATCCTGGGGACATGCCCAGAAACGAGGGAATTAAGAAATGCCAAACAAGACAAACACAGCCGAAACAGAAAGCCTTCAGAACACCTTCACCCAGTTTTGAGTGGTTTCCTTTTTTTTTTTTTTTTTTAAAAATAATAAAAATGTGCTGTTTGACCCAGGCTTGCTTAAAATACTTGTCTTGTGCTGTGTGAGCAGCATCCCAAGCCCAAAGAAGTCAGCCAGCAGAACGGGATGAGACGCGCACGTTTCCAGATCTACCCTTGGCGAGCACTGGCTCCAAACAGAATGCCAAGGCTGCGACCTCCGCACCAGCCAACTCGAGTGGCCGTTTCCACAACGGTTTCAGAGGCCCAAAACAGAGACGGGCAGTCTCAAGGTACCAACAGAGGCCTTTGGAAAACATCAGCCTTGTTTCTCGCTATTCCAGCAGAAGCGCCGTGCGCCGCGTGGGAAGGAGATGGAGGAAAGTCCCGGAGGAGTTCAGGGGTTCAAGGAGCCCCCCAACCCCTTTGCTCCTTACCACCACCCCTGCTTCATTTCAGAGTTATCTTCCTCCTCGTAATCAGACGCATGAAGCACGTGCTGAGGGTATAAAATGGCTACGGGGGCACAGCCGCGTGGCAGAGACCACCCTCTACGCAGGAAATGCTTAGCATCATCACGCCAGTCCTTGCAGGGCCTGTGCAGCAACGCCGGTGCCTCCAGCCGTTCTCCGTCAGGCCCGGCTGCTGGGCTCTCCTGGTCTCGTTCTCTCACGCAGGGTGTGCAGATAAGATGATGAAAGCTTCAGGGAGGAATTTTGCCAGCGTGTATCTTTTTACTATTGTTACAGGTTGGCATCTCCAAAGAGCAAGGAGAGGGTGCCAAGTTTATTACTACCCAAGTTTTATAATTTACAACCTGCACAACGGAAGGCTGAAAACACAGCAATTTTGCAGGGTAATTCTGGGAAGTAACCATCCTGCAGCACCAATTATTAAAACCACTTGCACACATTAAAGCTATAAAGATTAAAAATATAGCACACTTGTCATTAAATATGAATGAAATCATGTAATATGTATTATATACCAGTGCAATGGCCAGCCGCATGTGCTTCAGCACAACCCTACGGAAGAACTGCAAACCCAAAGTCCCAAATCAGCGTGCATTTTGTCARAGCTGAGGAACAAGCTTGTCGTGCAAAATAAACACAGATGTTCCAAGCACTGACTGTAGCTTTCAGGCGATGGCTAGGAAAAGAAAAAGTGCTTTAGGAAAATATGCCTCTCAGTGCAAGTCTACCAGCTCTGCACATACTGTACTTCAGCATCAGCTGAGGCTGGATGAGTCATTTAAAGGACATATCCTGTTGTTGTTTTTAATTTGGTTTGCTGTTCATTGTATTTTTTCCTCAATACTCTGTCTTGAAACATAGTCAAATGGCTCCCCACGCTGATGTGCCTGGCACGCTTCGGTGACACAGGCACTCTTTTGCATGTTGCTTACTAAATCTGCTTCATGTTTCAGAAAGGCTAGAGTTTATTAGCACCTCAGGCCTTGCTTTGCTTTTTTATTGCAATTGTTTTCCTCTTTTCCGTCATTCTGTTCCCCTGAGAAATGAATCATTTTCTATCGTGCCACGCACAGGAACATCTTTCAGTTTCTCCAACTGCCACGTGCAATTCCCCGCAACATCGTTTAGGTACACATACACCTGTACAAACGTATGCACCCATGCAACACGGGCACACACACGCACAATGGCATCTCTCAGCATTAAGCCCAGTTTTAATATTTTTCTAGACAAATAGTCAGTGTTTGCTGGTAGAGCTAATATTTGTCTTGGCCAGGATAAAAGATCAACTCAAGCTATCGAAAAAAAAGTTAGGATTCTGCCTTTAAATTACATTTTTAAAATAAGCCTCCGTAGTTGTTATGAGCAATAAAATCGGCTGACTTAGACTTTGAACATGAAATTGTTTAGCCTTATGGAAGAAAGGTGGTCAGGCTGTAACAGACTCTAAGTGGAGAGATCCTCTTTCTCAGCTGGGCCGCAGGCTCGTGTGGGACTGATCGGCTTCTTTTTTCTCTGCTTTAGTTCCTTAGCATGGCAGTAACACTCAAAGATGGTGTTTCTGTAACGTACTATGAAAACAGGACACGGGAAATGGAGAGGCTTTTGGACAGTCCAGTAACGAGGACGATGGTAGAATGAGCCTCCTCCCAGCAAGGATTCTTTTGATCTGCTTTCTGTAATCCCACAGAAAAAGCTTTTCAGCTCAATAACCCAGTAAACTACAAATTTTTGTCTTCACAGCATGACTTTAGGCCTGTTTCCCTGAAAACGCATATGGATTTTATCAACTCAAACATGCGACGTCGGCATCTCTGTACCAGCTCAAACACCGGTGCTTCATTCTTGCGTGCCACTTCCTATTACGAGCGCAGCCTTCTCTTTCAGCCCAGGAAGGGCACTACGCTACGCGCACTAACAGAACAAAGCTTAAGCGTAACTCCATACACAATTATCGTGGAAACTACCATTGCTGAAGCTCAGAAGCACGTTTAAATTTTCCTCCAGCGTGAAGTCACTCCGGATTCTGACGCACCAGAAGGTGAAAGCAGAGGCACAAGTCCCACCCGCCGGCCATTTCACCTCCCCGAGCCGAGGGCAGGCTTCTTCCTCCAAAACGCAAAACACACAGAAACCAGTTCAAGGCCAAGGGGCCGATTCTGCTGGAGGATGAACGAGATGATACTCCTCCACAATACCTTCCCTTACTGTTTACAACCCTGCTGAGATCAGTCCCTTGACAAGGAGGAATCTAGTTATCGATGGCATGCCCAGTGCATCTCTATACCTGTTTAAAAGCTCATTTAATACTTTGTGTAGACCAAACATAGCTGCTAAGAGGTAAAACCACAGCTGTTCCCTCTGCAACAATTCACACCTGTAAGTTTTGCAACGTGCTTTGCTTGTGGCCGTTTTGTCCCCTTGGCTTCTTCCCTTGGCAACAAGYAAGATGAAGTTGTTCCCCCTCGTCACCGTGTGCAGTACAGCACTTCATGGCATACATTCTCTCAGAAACTTTTTTCTTTTCTGTATCATTACTTGAAATATTGAAGTCGATATTCAGGATACGCCATACTTAAGCCTCTAACCCCTCCTCTCACTAAGAAATAATGCAGATATTAGTTACTACGTTGTTGTTTTAAACTTGGGAAAGCATCTCCTGAAGACTCTCAGTTACTCACCTCTAACAGCCCAATGCTCTTCTGACCTTTTCCTTCCCTCGACTTCGGTTTAGTATGGAGTGCCGGGAACCTCACTGACCAGAAGCTGGTGCATGTTTGTGTCTTCTGCCCCTGCCTTCAGCCAAGGAGCACGGGAAGGGACGTAACATCCTGATCTGCCCCAGCCTSACTTGACAGAAAAGGTCCACGCTGCACAATCAAAAGTAACCAAGTTTCTGTGCTCTTCTAACTCACTGTGAGACACTTGCAAACAGCTGTAGAGAAACTGATATTTTGGTGTACCCAAAGGGAGAAAATGGTACCTGATCTGACCCGGAGGTACTTGTTCATCAAAACTGACTACATACTTCATTTAGAGGATATGCATATACAAATCAGTCAATAAAACTATTCCAAAATTAAGCTAAGACCATCCTACACTGAAAATGCTCTTCAGGGATTAGGATCAAAGCGTTAAGTTCAAAAACCAATCAGGAAAACCCACAACCCTATGACCTCCAAAGAACCTTTCAGCAGCTGCCCAGGCTCTGATAGAATTACAGTCTTCAGTCCTGATTAGGGTCCCGAATCGGTAACGTGTCGGGCAAACACCGAGCTCACATAGATGCTAAGCTCAACATCTTCGTAAACATCCTCATGCCGAAAGGCCCAACAGCGCAACTACGGCAGTGAGCAATGCTATCGTCACAGCGTAGTAATGCCTCTGAAAGCCCTCGCAGGGCTGCTATGCTGCTCTCAGGCACGTTACATCAATCTAATTTAATTCAGTTCCCTGCCCTGAATAAGCTTTTCTGGCATATGCAAGGGTATGCTGGTAAAACTGTCTGCACAGGGGAGGTGTTCCTTCCTATTGTAGTTATGCCACAGCTTCAGCCTCGACAAGGACCGACAGACCTGCGAAAGGGAAACAAACCACCTACCGTAGGTCTTACCTGACTAACCTCAACTAAGCAACAGAGCTTGAGTTTCCACTATATTTAGTAGTGAATTTGCCTGGAAATTTGCATAAAATCAGCCATAGATGAATGGAGGAGAAACCAAGAAAAGTTCATTGAGTAACTTCAAAAACATAAATGGGTGCAGGAAACCAGGGATGCTTGCAAAGATTTACTATGAATAGAACAAGAGGTTAAATTTGTCAAGTAAATTACTCACAGAACGTTCTCCTCCCAGCCCTAGTTAGCAGTAGCGAGCCTGAGACAATGGATAATTCATTACCCACGCACCTCTGTCTGAACAGGGCAACACAAGTCATTTGGCGTCTGTAGACCTAATTAGGTGTCATTAAACAGACCGATGCTCGTTTTCCTGCTGCACGACTGAGAAGGCAATTTGTTTGTGTGATGCAGTTGCAAAGGTGGAGGAAGCATTAATATCTGCTTCAASTGTGCATAATGTGACTGCAACTGGAACTGCAGCAAACCTGGGGTGGGAGTAAGGCGGGTACAACACGGGACGGGTTTTTGTTCCCCTACACCGCTCGTGTGAAGCGTGCAAGCGTGCACAGCTGCCGATGTTCAGTTTGCTATTGAAAGCAGCAGGCCCCGCACAGAATACACTGAAGCAGTGGAAATCTGGAGGGAAGGAAGCATAAAATCCCACCATCTGGAAAAAAACCTCCTTAATGAGGTATTTTACACCTTTCTGTGTTTTATGCACTGCTTCTCATTACAAAAGAAGAGCCTAAGCCAGAGCCCACTGAGGTCAAGGTAACGTTTCCTAGAGAATCATTCAGGTGCTTTAACATAGGTGTTCAATGCCTCTCCGCACAGCCTACAGGCATCCAAACGGAACTAGATGCTCAACACCTACCTTTAGGCAYGTGAATTACTCCCAGAGTGGTTTCAGCGGGCTCCGGCTGCAGCTCCCCATTGCCTCTGTACTTAATAAAAGCTCTGCTGCAAGACCAAGTTAGGCGAGACACTCGCAACGCCTCCTGCTTCTGTTTGCAGGTAACTACCTTTTTTTACTGAGCATTTCGACCGGAGCCCTAGAGCTGAAACAACCCAGTGTTTTGAAGCTGCTCCAATACATGGATTCTGCTCTGTTAAGTAYATTCTGCTAAATCCAAGGCCTGTTTGTAGTTTGGGGATGTAGCCTAGAAAGCATACAACCAAACATTTTTGCTGTATCTGAACAGATATCCTGTTTGGTTTTCTTTGCACTTTCAACTGAATATTTACCAATGCACCAGAATAACTGATGTTGTTGTCTCAAGCAGGAACTTCTTTTTCTACGGCGTGATGTAAATGCTTTAGATATCATATAAGGACATATACCAGGCAGACCCAGTTTTGAATCTGGATGCAGGAAGGTCATGTGAAGATGCTTCGATAAACTGCTAAAGGCACAGAGCAGTAAAGGTTTGCAGAATTACCACTAGCTAAAGCACCGTATCAGATCCACGTATATACTCAGCGATCACACTGAACCTAACCAGGTACGTTTTAGAAAAACTTCCTCTCCTGTGGCTGAGCTTACATGCCCACACAGGGATTACAGATCGTATCCATACTGTTATTTCATTAAGGGAGCAGCCTCCRAAGTTCTCCGGTGCAGAAGTTGCTTGCGCAGCGCGACGGCAACTGCAGTGAAGTACTGTGCTAAATAGCATCCGCCCCCACTCCAAAGCCATGTTGGCATTATGTAWGCCACACCAAATATTGTCCGTTGCACAAAACAGTCTGGAAAACCAACCCAGAATCATTGATGTTGAAATACTGAAAAACGTGGAAACAGCCCTATGGGCTACACTTCAGAAAGCGGTTCTTAAGCGAGACTTCCTGTAACCACATATAACCAACRGGACTCAGGCTATGCTGGCCTCTCAATGCTTTAACACTATTGCAAATGTTAGTAACAACCTTAAACCATCCTCCGAGATTGCCTTTGAAATTTGTGTCTTTCAATAACAGGTTTGCGGTGACAGCATTTCTAGTTTGGAAGGCAGCCACAGTTTGTTAAACTGAAGGTAGATACCAGTACGAAAAATGGAAGTTTTATCTACCTCGCTCCAGAATTTGCAATCCCACAACTAGAGAAGAGCCTCAGCCTTGCTTGGCAACTCACTGGTAGAAGCCAGCCCTGGTGCATTGTGCTGCAGGACCTTGCTTGTCAATCCATTTAAAAATGACAAAACTGAGGTGCCTCCTTAAAACCTCCCTCCCTGTTCACAGACCAGAGCTGCACTTACTGGGCCAGGACAGGAGCTAAGCAAAATCACACGCAGCGAGCGTTTGGCCCACACCGTCTAAAMATAGAAATTCAGCCAGCATTTACACGGTGAGGAACCCAGCTCACCACAAACTACGTGCAGCGAACCCAGGCAGCTCACCAAGTAGCAAACCGAGTAAAACCCCAGTTTCTTCGCCCAAGTTCTATGAGCTCAAAGGACACTTCTCTCTGGGACTCCAAGAGAACCTAAGACAGTTTAAAACCAACAGCGCACTGAAACTGGGTAGGGCTTGCGTACTTGCGTCCTACAAGGATACTTTTAATACGCTAGTGTAGGCAAAGAGCACTTTCCTCAGGACTGGTCTTGTTTTGCTGCCTTCGGCTTACTCCCGAACTACTAAGAGCCTGGGAGAACACGAGAGCACGCTATAAAGCCACTTAACACTTGGAGGAGAAGCCTAAGGAAAGATTACTTGCTATTTCTCACATGAAGGGAATATGGCAAGATTCACTGAAATGATCGGGTGGAAGGTTTAAAATAGCCAGAAAGACGACCTTGGCAGAGCAAGTTGGGAATGCCAAAAAATGAACAGATTCAGAACGCAACTGGGCAAAACCACAGAAAAAAGGTAT
The DNA here is from genome assembly GCA_035582835.1 of Phoebastria nigripes. Lineage (NCBI taxonomy): Eukaryota > Metazoa > Chordata > Aves > Procellariiformes > Diomedeidae > Phoebastria > Phoebastria nigripes. The sequence continues at coordinate 3,882,934 of JAYKAV010001223.1, forward strand.
ACGGGGTTAAAGGGACACAGGTGTGACTGCCAGCCCACGGACACCGCAGAGGTCAAAGAAAGCTTCATCATCCACGTCAGTTCGGGAAAGGAGGCCATGACACAGGGAGCGAGGTGGTATCACAGTATCAGAGGGGTCCCGTATGTAAGTCCATAAAGCTTTAACTCAGCCGAGCTATGACAGTCTTTTCTGAGGTTGCTGCCAAGTAAAATATTGTCTGTACCGTTTTGACTGAAGGCAGCAGTGAAATTGTTACGGGTATAGTTTCATTTAGCAATAAAAGAAAAAGTAAACCCAAACATTTTCTTACAGAAAACCTAACTGTGTTTGTTTACGTTTTCATCAAAACATTATTTCAAACATGACCTTGATAGAAATAATAACCAACAGCCCTTAAAATATACTTAGGGCAAAATCTAAGGGGGTGAAAAGACAAGGAAAGGAATTCAGTTTGCACGTCTAAAAAGGAAACAWCATTAACTTCTTATACGAAATCTTCCCTTTTTTAATTTACCTCCTTACTGAGCCATAGAAAGCAAGGTGCCTTCTCTCAGTTCTCTTACCAGGCAGGAAGGTACAGAGCATCTTACAGACTGCCTCATCAGGAAAGGCAGATACACTTCTACTACGCTTCCTTACAAGCTAAAACAAGTTTCTCTGGAACCAAAAACTGAACCAGATCACGCTACTACACAAAAAGCGTCTATAGTGGCTGCAGATGACATTTGTCCTATCAACCTCCTGGTTACCTGCCTACATCGTACTTGTGGCGGTGGCAATTATTCCTTAAATATTTAGGGGTTCAGGCAAGGCTCTGTAAACGTATTGAAAAAAAGATGGTTCTTGCCGTGAAGAACTTTTGGTATGACATGTCATACAACTGCTCTGATTACTCTACGCCCGTACTATCCTCTAAACAGTATCACTGCTGCTAGCACAAGCGTCTTTTGCCATTTGCTATTCACGCTGACACTGTTGCCGATATAAACAAGGTAAAAACACTAAACATGTCTCAATTGGTCTGTTTTCTGCCAATATACTATTGGACACAACCCCATCCTTGTATTTTCCATATGTTCCTGCCTCACCCAAGACTGCAGGACAGAATTGCTCATTGCTTTCTAGTATCTTGTTTCAGAGTTTGTGTTTGGTGCATTGTTGCTTCCTTTCTTTACTGAACCTTTACTTAAAACCTCTCAGGATTTGCAACATCAAGCTGTCCAAGATGCTCTTCGCAGTCGTGCCTTCCAAACAAAAACACATCTCACCTACTTATCCCACTGGAATGGTATGGGGTCATATTAGGCCTTTTCCTCAAAAGAAGGGGATCTGAAGCAAAGAGATGTTACAATGAAAATGCCCGTTACTTTTAAAGTGCCCAATCCGAGATGCCAAAAACTCTCAATTTTTTATATAGCACATCCGAAA